>PGFX01001782.1:0-14687 GCA_003612995.1 Prototheca bovis | reverse complement strand
TGAATGGGCAAGAGCGGAGGCAAAGGTGGAGGGGGGGGGGGGCGGCCGTGAGGCGGGTGCGCGGGAGAGGGAGTCGAAGGGCTGCGAGCTGCGGCGCGGTGCGGCGCGGTGCGGCGAGGTGCGGGAAGAGGCGGAGAGGTCGCTTTGCGGTTTGCGTTTGCCCTCCACGCGCTGCGCTGTCCGCCTGCGTTCCGTCTCGGCCGCGCCAGGACGCGCTGCACGTTACACGGCGCGTGCGCTCGAGCGCGCAATGAATGTCGAAGGTCGCATCCCCCCTTTTCTGCCTTGCCTGCGCCGTCCCGGCGTCCCCTCGATTCTGCCGGTTCCGTCGCGCTGCGTCCCGTTTCGGCTCCGTCTCTCAGGAGAAGGGCCACCACTGGGAGACGATGGCGCCGTGTCCTTCGAGGAAGATGCCGTCGTCTCGGACGTGCAGGACGCCGTAGCAGTCCCTTCCCGGCTCTGTTTCGAGGATGGCCGCAAACACTCGGTGGTGGATGCCCTTTGGGTCTCGCGCGTAGCCCTCCTTGTGCGCGTGCCCGCAGAGCGTGGCCTTGACGACGTCCGGGTACTGCCACAGCAGGTCGAGGATGACGTCATAGTTGTACATGAGGCAGATGGGGAGCATGGAGGGCGGGTAGAAGGCGAGGTGTCCGGCGATGAGGGCTCGCTGTCCGGCTCGGCGGCAGTCTTCGAGCTGCGCGCGGAGCCAGGCGACCTGCTCGTCGCCGACGCCTCCTCCAAAGCCCACGAAGCGCCGGTCGAGGCCCACGAGCCCCGTGGGGTCTTCGGTGCTCCTGTTGCGGTTGACCGAGCGGATGAGGCGCAGCGCCTCGGCGCGGCGCGGGTCCGAGGCGGGGCGGCCCAGCAGCGAGACGTCGTAGGCGTCCAGGACGACGATGCGCCAGGACGGCGCCGACGCGGGGACGTACGAGTAGTACGACGGAGCCGACTGGGGATCCAGCGCAGGGAGAGGGGAAGCGAGAGGAGGGGGCGCGCGGAACGCGGAGGGCGCGGCCAAGGGGGCAGGAGGCGCGGAGGGCGCAGAGGGTGCGGCCGTGGACACGGGAGGCGCGGAGGGCGCAGAGGGTGCGGCCGTGGACACGGGAGGCGCGGAGGGCGCAGAGGGTGCGGCCGTGGACACGGGAGGCGCGGAGGGCGCAGAGGGTGCGGCCGTGGACACGGGAGGCGCGAAGGGCGCGGTCGCGGGCGCCGCCCTTTTCGCCGCGCCTCCCTCCTTTCCGCTCCCTTCCGTTCCGCAGCCAGTCTCCTTGAGCGTTCTCCCGTTGTCGTTCGCATCGCACTCCCCTCCTCGCTCCTCGCCTCCCCGTTCGCCTCTCTCTGCCTTTCGCTCTCGGTCTGCTTCCTGGGCCCTGAGGGCGTCGATGCCGAGGGCGTCGTTGAGCCTTCCCCTCGGGATGTTGTAGAGGCAGTGGTTGCCGAGCGTGTGCAGCGTGGGGGCGGGCAGCCGGCCAAAGGCCTCCAGCACGCGGTCGAGCGCCATCTGCGAGACCTCTGGGCCCGCAAAGGCGTTGTGCATGTCGACGATGTCGCCGAGGTGCATGGCAAAGTCGACGTCCGCGGTGCCAAACCCGGCGACCGCCCGCCGCAGCCCCACGAGCGCGTTGCGGTAGTACCGCCGGTTGCCCACGAACGACAGGCCGTCGGGAATGTCCGCGTACTGCACGTCCGTCACCACCCCGATCCGCAGCGCGTCCGATGGCGCGGCCGCGCCCGCGGGAACCGGGGGCGGAGACGAAGGCTCCGGGTCGAACGGCTCGTGGTGCACCCGCCGGTGGTGGTGCGGGTGCGACGGGTGCGACGGCGACGACGGGGACGAGCCGGAGGCGGAGGGCGCAGCGGCAAGAGAGGCAAAGCCGCCACCGCTGACGCCACCGGCGCGGCCAATCCCGCCGTCGGCACCGCTGGCGCCACCGGCGCGGCCAACCCGGATGCGCAGGTGGCGGCCGCCCACGGCGCCGCCACCTGCGCCTCCGGCCACGCCGCCCCCCACACCCCCCTCCTGCGTCTCTCCCGGAGCACGTCCGACGCCCATCGCGCGCGTCGAGCCCTCTCCTTCTCTCCTCCGCGCGCCTCCCCGCGACGCGCTCTGCACGCCCGGCGTCGCGCGCGAAAAGCCCTCGACGCAGCGCTCGGCGGCGCCGCGCCGCGGCGCAGCGTGCGGGCCGGTCTCGGGCGGGCCGGGCCTCGGGAGCGGCCCGCCGCGGAAGCGCGCGAGCTCGCCGGAGCGGCACGCAAAGCTCGCGACGCGCAGACCCAGATGCGACGACGAACCCAGGTCGCCGCCGGCGGGGGGCGCGCTCCGCGAGCGTCTCGGGCGCACGCGCGCGAGGGCGCTCTCCGCTCTGCGCGGCGCGAAGGAGCGACGAGGGCGTGCCGCGCCGGCGCGCCCCGCGGTCCTTCGGGTCGCAGATCGGCGTCCGGGCGCGACGATCGCTCGGAAGGCCGCGAGCGCTGGGCGAGGACGACCGCGCGCGCCGCGAGAAACGCCGAGGCGCGCGGCCCGGCCGCGCAGCGGAATCGCACCGGCGCCCCGGCCCCTCCGCGGGCCGCGCGCGCGCGCGCCTGCACTCGCTCCTCGGACGGACAGGCGGGGCGGCACGCGCGGAGGGGCCCGCCCCGGGGCGCCAGGGGCGGAGCGGCCTGGCCGCTCCGCCCCGCGCGCGCGCTTCGAACCGCGCGCGTCGCGCGGCCGGCGCGATCGAGCGCCGGAGCACCACGCGGGCCGCCGCAACTCGGTCGAGAGCGAGCGCCGTCGAACCGCGCGTCCTGGCCATGCGCCAGAGGCAGGTCGCCGCTCGCGTCGTTTGCGTCCCGCGCAGCAGCGACAGAGCCGCCCCAGAGGCCGGCGCGCAGGCCCCTGCGGGCGCGATCGCGATCGCGATCAGCTGAGATCGGCGCGAGACGCCGGATCGTGTCTTCGGTGCGTTTCCGATCGAAGAGCGCGGCGGCACCGCGAGCCCCGGATCCCTCGACGCGCCTCGGCGCAACGCGCCTGCCCGCCCGTGGGCAAGGGGCGGGACCAGCGCGATCGAGAGGCGAGAGAGGAGCGAGGAGGGAGCGGGAGGGAGCGGGCAGGGGACCCGGGCGGTTTTCGGAGGGAGGGCGAGGGGCGGACGGGCGACGTGGCGGCGGGGGGTGGTGGCGGCATTTTTCCCCCACCTGCCTCTTTTGTCCTCTCCCTTTTGCTCTCTCCCTCTTTGCCTTCCCCTCTTTGCTCTCTCCCTTTTGCTCTCTCCGTTCCTCTCGGCCCATCTCGGCTCTTCTCGGGGGTTTTCTCTCTTTTTCTCCGCCTCCGTTCGCGCCCTTTGCCCCGCCGATTCGCCGCTCACCGTCTTCCCCATCCTCTTCCCCGTTTTCCCATCCCCTCTCCCTCTCCAGCGATGCCTCCGTCGTCGCGCGACGGGCGGGAGTCTGGCCGTCAGAATGCGTCAGAGCCGCCTCCCCGGGGCCCCGAGGCGTGGGGGCTCGGGCAGGACCTGCTGGGCCTCCGATACGCCACGGCGCTGGCCTTCACCGAGGGGTCGTGGAAGGTTCTCGAGGACGCCGGGCTGTCCCTCGCGGCCGAGCCCCCCGCCGGCACGCTGGACGCGCTCGCCCGGCGCCGCTGGGGCCTGGCCGGACCCTCTGCCGTGGCCGCTCGCTCGCGAGGCGGCGCCGCCGCCTGGGGCGGCGGCGCCGCGGGCGCGGCCGGCGGCGGCGGCGCGCTGTCTCCGCTGGCCTCGGGTGCTCTCTCGAACGCCGGGAGCGGCTTTGGCGCGCGCCAGGCCGCGGGCGCGCTCGGGCACTCGCGCCTGGGCGCCAGCGGCGGCGCCGGCCACGGCGACCGGGGGCACGTCCCCTCGGGCTCCAACAGCGCCGCCGCGACGCCGACGGCGGCCGCGGCGGCCGCGGCGCACGGTCTGGACGCCGTCGTCGCCTCCATGCAGCAGTGCTACGGCCTGGGCGGCCTGGGCGGCCTGGGCGGCGCCCCCCCCGGAGGCGGCGGCCCCTCGGCGTCCGCGGCCGACCTGGCCTCGCGCGCGCGCCGCTGGTCGTCGGCGGCGGCGGCCGTGGCCTCGACGCCCCTGGCTGCCGCGGACGCGTGGCACGCGCTGGGCGTGGCTCCCGGGGGCACGCCCGGGACGGGCTGGGACGCGGCGACGCCGTGGCGCCGCGCCGGCAGCCCCAGGGCGGGCGAGGACGGCGTCGAGGCGGGGGGCTCGTTCGCGCCCTCGACGCGCGGCGCGAGGCAGCCGACCATGTTCCAGTACAAGGCGTACGAGCGCCAGGCGCCGCTCGAGGTCGAGGGCTCGGTGCTGGCCGCGGTCGTCGAGGCCGCGCTCGGCGTGCCCTGCCCCGGCCCCTGGGGATCCTCGGCCATCTACGGCGACGTCCTCGGCCCAGAGGGCGCCCTCGACGAGGACGGAGAGCCCTACGGCCAGGCCTACGGCGTCGCTGGACCCCCGGGCGCCCGCGACGCCGCAGGCACCCGGCGCAAGGCGCCCAAGCCCTCGCGCCGCGTGGCAAAGGCGGGCTGGGGCAACGACGAGAGCGAACCGCGCGACCGCGACGCGCCCAGCGCAGGGGCGGGGGCAGCCGCGCCCGGCGCGTCGCCGTTCAAGAGTCCGCGCGGCGACGCGGCGAGCCGCCCGCGCGGCGCGGCCGCCTCGCCGCGCCCCGACGGCGGCTTTGGGAGCGACATCGGGGGACACCTCGGTGGCGACTTCAAGTTCCTTCCCGGCTACGGCGACACAGCCGCCGACCAGGCTCGCAGACGCAGCGCGCTCGACGCGGCCACCGCAGAGTACTCGTCCGACTACGCCGCCGCGCTCGGGGGAAGCGGAACGGTGGGCGCAAGCGGCGGCGGTGGCAGCGGTGGAGGCGGCGGCTACGGCGCAAGCGGAACGGTGGCTGCAGGCGGCGGCGGCGGCTACGGCACAAGCGGAACGGTGGCTGCAGGCGGCGGCGGCGGCGGCTACGCCGGCGGCTACGGGGCCGCCTACGGGGGCGGGACGGCGGGCGGCGGCACCTTTGGCTACGGCGCCCCGCACGGCGCCTCCAAGGGCGCAGCGCCCCCCTCGGGTGCGACGGCGGACTACATGAGCGCGGTCGGGAACGCGTCGCAGCAATACACGGGCACGGTCGCGGGCCCCGGGCTCCGCACGCCGTCGTCGCCGCGCCCGCCCGCGTCCGAGAACTCGGGAGGCTCGCCCTCCCCCTCGGCCGGGTCGTCCACCTTCGACCCGCACCGCCCCGCGCAGTCGCCCTCGCCGGCCTCCGCGCAGCACCTGGACCGCCTCTCCTCCTCGGCCACCGGCGCGGGCGGCTCCGGCCGCCGGGGCGCCGGGGCCGCCGAGGGCGCCGGCTCCGGCTCCGGCTCCGGCCCCGGGGCCCAGGGTCTCTCTCCCGAGACGAGCGCGGCGCTGTCCGCCAAGGCGGCTTCTCTGTGGGCGACGCCCGAGACCACGGTTCCCGGCGCGTCGCTGGACGCGTCGCCGGGCGAGGCGGCCGCCGCGGCGCTGGTCAAGCTGATCATGGACCTCTACCTGCGCGTGGGCCCGAAGCGGTCCTTCCCGACGGTGCTGGCGCTGCTGCAGCGCCCGCTGCTGGAGGGCGACGCGGCGGCACGCGCGCGCGTCTTCGATGTGGTCTACAACGTCTCGATCCACGGCGAGATTCTCTTCGCCAAGACGCCCCTCGGTGACGAGGCCGGCGCCCAGGACCAGCGCCCCGAGGGCGCCTGGCGCGCCGCTGTCGCCGCCGCCATGCGCGCTGCGGGCGCGGGAGACGCCGACGGTGACGCGGCGGCCGGAGGGGCCCAGGGCGCCGCCCAGGGCGCGCCGCAGACGCCGAGCGCCGCCGCCGACGGCGCCTCGACGACCGCCTCGCCCTCGCAGCTCGGAGGCTCCGCCGCAAACCCCTCCGCGCCCGCCGGCTCCGCCGCAAACCCCTCCGCGCCCACGGGCGCCGCCAACCCCCCCCCCGTGCACTTTGCCGAGGGCGCGCTGGACTGCGACTGGCCCCCGCTGCCCCCGTGGCGTCCCCCCGTGCCGGACGTGCGCTCGGACCGGTTCTCGGCCTGGCTGCGGCTGCTGCTGTTCCGGCTGCTGCGGCTGCTGGCGTCCGAGGAGGACCCGGGCGAGCCGTCGTGGGCGTCGGCGTTCGCGGCGCTGGTGCACTGCTGCACGGTGGGCGGGCGAGCGGCACGCGCGTACGTGGACGACCTCCCGCTGGGCGTGCTCAAGGCGCTGCTCGAGGCCTCGCGCGCGCAGCGTTGGAGCGACGCCGCCACGGGCTGGATCCTCGAGGTCGCCCTCAACCTCCTCTACGTCCGCGAGGACGGCTACTCGGGCGGGGGAGGCGCCGGCGGAGGAGGCTTCACCGGCACCCTCGCCTACGCCGCCCTGGGTGTGCCCGTGCCCCCGCCGCCGCCGCCGCCGCACGCCAGACACCCGGCGCACCACGCCCGCGCGGCCACCGCGCCGGACGCCCAGCACCTCCCGGGCTGGGGCGCCACCGGACAGGCTCCGCACCACGCAGCGCCAGACCTGCTCCACGCCGGACCCGACGGAGCCTACGCCGCCTACGCCGCCTACGGAGCCGCGTCCTTCCACCACGCGGGTACCTACGCGCCGGGCGCCGCCGGCCCCGGCGGACCGGGACTCGCCGGCCTCTTCGGAAGCGCCTACGGCGGGCCGTCCGCGCCGGCCTCGGTCTCCTCGCACGTGGGAGGCGCCAGGGACCACTACGCGCCCTACGCGACGCAGCAACAACACATGATGATGCTCTACCAGCAGCAGCAGCAGCAGCAGCAGGGATACGGTAACGCGCTCGGGTCTCCCTACGCGTACGGCGCAGGCTACCCGTACGCGGGGCACTCGGCCGCCTCGGGGCACGGCAGCGTGCACGGCGGCCCCTCGAGCGTCGCTTCGGCGCCCATTTACGGCGGCTACGGCGGCTACGGCGGCTACGGGGCCAACCCGGCCCCGTACGGCCGCCGCTCTCTGCGCTCCCCGAGCGTCAGCGAGTCGGCGCGCACCGACGGCCCCGCGCGGCGCGGCCCCGCCGGCACGCCCGGCGGCGCGGGCAGCGTCGTCGGGGGCGGCGGCGGCCGAGGCGCGGGGGGCGGCGGCGGCGGCAGCGTGATCGGCCTGTCGATCGGCGGCGGCGGGGGCGGCGGCGGCGGCGGCGGCAGCGTCATCGGCATGTCCGTCGGCGGCGGCGGCAGCGTGGTGGGCGGCGGGGGCGCGGGTGGCGCCGGCGGCGCCGGCGCGCTGACGTCTTCGCGCCCGTGCGTGGGCACGGGCACCGCGGCGTGGTGGTCGCAGGCGGTGCTGGACGGCGAGCGCCTGGAGGAGTTTGGCGGCGTCCGGCAGCTGGCCGCGCTGCTGGCGCGCGCGCCGTGCGCGCGCGACCGCTCCAACGCGCTGTGCGCGCTGTTCGACCACGTGACGAGCGCGGCGCGCGGGGGCGGCGACGTCGACTCGTGGGCGCCCGCGCTCGAGCACCCCGCGCACTCGAGCGAGGTGGGCGCGCTCGGGGCCGCGCTGGCGCGCACCGGCGCCGCGCGCGCGCTGCGCGCGGCCTTCCTCTCGGGCGGCGGCGCGGGCGCGACGGCGCGCGTGGCCGCGTGCGTGGCCGAGCAGATGGCGCGGGCGCAGGCGGCCAACCCGGGCCGCGTGCTGTCGGTCGCGCCGGCGCTGCTCGCCGAGGTCTTCGACTGCCTCGAGGACGTGGCCGCCAACGCGGACGCCGTGCCGCGCGAGCTCGAGGACCGCGTCAAACGCTCCCTCGACGTCGTCCAGGGCCTCGACGAGGCCGGAGGAGCAGAGCTCGGCCCCGTCGGAGACGCAGCCGTCTGGGACTGCCTCGTCGACTGCCTCCGCGACAGAGCAGCCCTCGGAGCGAGGTGCGCCAGGGCGTGGCTCCGAAAGCTCCTCCTCGCCGCCGCAGACGCTCAGGAGGCCGGACGGTGGAACAACGCCATCGTCGTCGTGGGGGGGGGAGGGGGGGGAGCCGGAGGAACGGGGGGCGGCGCGGGCGCAGGAGGAGCCGGAGGCATCCCGGGCGGAGGCGGCGCCGGCGCCGCCTTCGGAGCCGGCGCCTCGTTCGGAGGGACGGCCGCCAACCCGCAGGGCCTGCCCTACGGCGCGCCCATGCTGGGCGCCGGCCCAGGCGGGATGCCGGGCGGACCCTACCTGGGCCTGCCCGGTCCGGGCGCCCAGGGCCCCTACGGCGCCTCGCAAAACCAGCAGCAGCAGCTGCAGCTGCTGCAGAACGGGGCCTACGACAGCCGCTCCGCCGTCGACTACGCGGGCACGGCGGTCAACCGCTTCGCGGGCGCGCCGGGGCCGTACGGCGGCACCGTGCTCTCGCCCGGCGGGAACGCCGGCGGGCCCTATGGCTACGGCCCGGGCGGCCCCGGCGGAGGCGGCGGCGGCTACGGAGCTCCCTCGGGAGGGTACGCGCCGCAGGGCGGGCCCTACGGGTACGGCTACGGCGCCGCGGGTGCCTACGCCCCCGGAGGCGCCTACGGCGACACGCTGCCCTCGTACGGCGGGGGGGGGCAGCCGGGACAGCGCATCCCGGGGCCCTACCCGCCCGCGCCGCCGCCGGGCGGCGTCTCGACCGTGGCCAACGGCGCCACGGCCTACTACTCGTCCGGCACAGGCGGATCGCAGCCTTCCTCCGGAGGCGCCGGCGCGCTCGTCCCGTCGGCGACCGGCGACAGGGCGGGTGGCCGCACGGCCTCGATCGACGAGGACGCCGTCGCGGCCGCCGCAGCCGCGGCCGCGGCCGCGGCCGCGGCAGCGGGCGGCGCGCGGGGAGCGCCGCCCGCTTCGGCCTCGACGGGCGCGTTCGCCGACGCGTACGCGCTCGAGGCGAGCGCGCCGCACGCCCAGAGCTCTTTCCCGCAGCTCTCGCCCGCGGGAGCGGGCGGCCCTGCGTGGGGCCCCGCCGGGGGTGCGGGCGCGGGGGGGGCGGGGCAGACGCCGCCACCGCCCCCGGCGGCGGCCGTCCCGCCGCCGTCGCCAGTCTCTGACGCGGGCGCGCCGACTGCGCTGCTGCCAGAGGTGTACGAGGGTGGCTGCGCGCTCGCGCCCGGCGTGCGGGGCATCCGGGGCCAGGATCGGCTGCGCGACCTGCTCATGCGTGCGCTCGCGACCAGCGGCGACTCGCGCGCCGCAGACGCCTTTTTCGACGCCGTCGAGGCGCTGCTGGTGCGCCTGCGCTCCCAAGCCGTCGCCGAGGCCGCCGAGATGCGGCTGCTGCGCGCGGCGCGCGACGATGCAGCCAGGGCCGCGTACGTCCCGGCCCCAGACGTCTCTGCCGGCGTCTCCTCGTCGCGCGCGGGACCCTCGGGCGCCGACGACCCAGACGCGCTCGGCGCCATCGACGACGACGGCGTCTCGGGCGGAGGCGACGACTTTGCCTCCGCGGCCGGCGAGGCCAGCTCGGACGCGGGCCGCGACGACGTCGGCGACGGCGTCGACGCGGGCGACGCCGCCGCGGGCGGCGAGGGCGCCGCGGGCGCCGGCGACGCGCGGCACGGTGGTGACCCGGCGTCGCGGAAAAGGCCGGAGGCGAGCGGCTCGTCCGCGCTCGTCGTTGCCGACGGCCGCGGGGGCCAGTCCGGCGCCGGGCCGGGCATCGAGCCCTTTGGCGGCTCGGGCGTGCCCAACGGCGGCGTCGGCGGCTCCGGCGCCGCCGCCGCGCAGCCGCTCGCGTCGCCGGAGACGCCAGCAGAGACGCGCAACTCGGCCTCGGCCTCGACCGCCTCGCGGCCTGGCCCGGTGCCGCGTCCCGCGGCGGCCCGCATCGTCGCGACGCTCACGCTGGCGGTCGAGTGGCTGCTGCAGGCGCCGCCGGAGGCGCGCATCGGCGCGCTCATGCGCGCCGCGCAGCTGCTGGTCGCGCTGGTCGCCGAGGAGATCGAGGCGTCCGAGAGCGCCTCCTCGGACGAGGACGAGGATGACGGCGGCGGCCGCGGCGGCGGGTCGGACGACGAGACGACCACCGCGGGCGACGCCAGGGGCGCGTACGCCGACGACGACGAGGCGGACGACGACGCGGGCGACCTGACACCCTACGGCGAGGCCTCGTTCGGCTCTGGTGCCCGCGGCCGCGGCGCGGGGCTGCCGCGGCCGCGCGGCCAGCCGCCGCGTGCGCTGCAGGTGCCGCAGAGCCCCATGGGCGGCACGTCGTCCGGCGAGCCCTCGGCAGGCGCCGAGGCCTCGTGGGGCGGCGCCTCGAGCGGCGGCCGCGAGGGCGGCTCCAGGCTGCTCGCGCTGCCGGGCGTGGGGGCGCGCAAGCACGGAGGGTCTCGCCACGGCGACGCCACCGCGCTTGCACGCGCCGATGCGGGGCACCACCACCGCCTCGGCCGAGGCAACGCCGGAAGCGGCGGCAGCGGCGGAGGGCTGGCCGCTGCGCCCACAGCCGTCGCGGCGGCTGCCGCGGCCGCGGCCGCGGGCATGGCGGCCGCGACGCGGTCCGTCTTCTCGGCGGGGCACGGCTCTGGGCATCACGGCAAGGCCAGTCGTGCCTCCTCCTCGTCGCACCCGCGCCTCCCGCCGCCCTCGGCGTCCCCCTCGGCGGGGTCGCTGCCGTCCGCCGACGGGTCTGCCGGCGGCAAGGCGGGCGCGCGGTCTGGCGGCGCGACGCCGACGGCGCCCGGAGGTCCCGGCAGCGAGGTCGGCCAGCGCAGCGGCTCGGCGCGGTCGTCCTCAGGCCAGGGCCGGGGGGCGTTCGCGCGCGCGGGCTCGGCGGCGCCCTCGGCCGAGACCTCGGCGGCGTCTCCGCAGACGAGCCGCACGCCCTCGGCGCGTCGCCCGCGCCCCGTGACCGCCGAGCTCGCTGCCGTCGCGACGCCGCACCCTCCCCCGCCTCCCGCGCTGGTCGCGCTCAGGCAGGTCGCGGAGCGCGTCGCGGCGGACGCGTCGGGCAAGGGCAGGCGCTCGGCGCGCGGCGGAGGCAGCGGCGGAGTTGGCGGCGCTCGCCAGGGCGGCGGCGTCGGCCAGGGTCCTTTTGGCGGCGCCGGGGCCGGTCCGCTGCGCGGCGCGTCGCGTTCCCGTCCCGGATCTGCGCGCGCGCCCGCCTCGGGGCGCCGTCGCGCGTCTCTGGGCGGTCCGCTCTTCGGCGCTCCGTCGTCGGCGCGATCGTCGTTCCTGGCCGGCTCGTCCGCGCCCACGGCCGGCTCCCCCCCCTCGAGCCGTCCGCAGCTGGCGGCGTTTCTGGACTCTCGCGCGGCCGTTTCCCGCGACATCCTGTCGCTGGTGCCTCCGCGGCTGCTGCGGACGCTGTTCGAGGAGCTGCGGCCCGACCCGACGCCCGCGGCGCTGCCTCCCTCGGGCCCCGGGCTGGGCGGCCGCGCGGGCCACGGCGGCTCGCCGCCGCGCGGTCCCGGCGCGCGCGCCGCGGCCGCCGGCCGCGCGCGGCTGGTCGAGGCCGCTCGCGCCGCGCGCGGGGCGGTGCAGGCGGACCGTCCGCTGTGGGACGCGCGCGCGGCGGTGCTGCTGCTGCTGCTGGGGCGGTGCCGCGACGACCCCGAGGCGCTCGAGGCCGCGGGCGGCGCGGGCTACTTTGCCTCGCTGCTCTCGGAGCCGGACCCGCTCTCGCGGCACCTGGCCGCGACGTTCGTGCTGCGGCACGCCATCGCGTCGGCGCCGGACGAGTATCGCGCCGCGCTGCGCGCCGTCGTCTTCCGGGCCCAGGCCGCGGGAGACCCGGCGCTCCTGGCCGACCCCTACGGACAGCTCAAAGCCATGCTCGACCTCAACCTCGTCACGCTCCAGGTGTAAAGGGAAGAGGGGAGGAGGAGGGAAGCGGGGGGGGGCGGGAAGAAACGGGCGGGGAACGGCCGAACGCGCGCACGCCGGCCCCTCTGCGGGAGTGTAACGCCCGCTGCGACCGACGACGGAAAAGCAAACGCCCCGCAGAGGCGCGCTGCGCGCAGCCTCGGGCGTTCCGCTCGTCTCTTCCTCTGGAGAAGCGCGCAGGGCGATCGAAAACGCGTTCGGGCGTCGCCTCTTCCCCCTCCCTCCCTCTTTCTGAACGCATTGACGTCGGGGGAACGGGCTTGTCCATCGGACCTGGGTAGGATTTCGCTTCCTCGCTCTCCCCCCGGGGGGGCATTTTCGTTTTTTTCACTCCTCTCTTCTCTCTTTTTCCCCATTTCTTTCTCCTCTCCTTTCGTCGCGCGCGCACGCCGACGCGACTCGTGTTCCCTTCTGCGGCGCCCCTTTTCTCTCCCCTCTCCCCTTTACCAATGCACCTTACACCGCAAACCGCGCGGCGGACGGAGGAGGAGGGGGAGGAAGGGGAGGGGAAGGGGCAATCGCCCGCCGCGAGCCGTCTCTGCCTCCCTTCCCTGGGCTCTTCCGCGCAGCGCCGCGAGCCGGGGTGCTGGGAGCGGGGTCTCGCGTGCCGAGGTGTGCACTGGCGGCGCGTGCCTGCGGCGCGGCTCGGTCGCGGAGGGCGTCTCCGTTGCGCGCTCGGCTCGGTCGCGGAGGGCGTCTCCGTTGCGCGCTCGGCTCGGTCGCGGAGGGCGTCTCCGTTGCGCGCTCGGCTCGGTCGCGGAGGGCGTCTCCGTTGCGCGCTCGGCTCGTTTGGTGGGCGTCGGCGCGTGTCGTCCCCCGCGGCGTTCTCGTTTGCGTTCGCGTGCGTCGTCCCGGTCCCGTTTCCCCGGCCGGATCAAAATGGCCCCACGACGTCCGTTTCCGCTCCTCGTCCGCGCGGTGCGTGCTCTTCCTCTCTCTCGGGCGCCATCGAGAGAGGGGGGGAGGGAGGGGGGAAGGGAAGCGTGTCCTTGCGTGTTTTTCTCCTTGGGGCTGTCGAGGGCTGTTTGCGCCGCCCCAGGCGCTGCCAGCCGTTTCGCATTCGCTCAGAGCGCCTTTTGGAGGACGTCTGCGCTTTCCTGGTCGACGAGCGCGTCCTTGAGTTCCTCCTTGGTGAGCCACGCGACCTCTGCTCCCTTGGCGTGCTTGGCGTGTCTGGGCGTGCCCTTGACGAGCTGCGAGAGCAGGAAAAAGGTGCCCTTGGCTTCGTCCGCGGGGTCGCGGACGTGCGCCGCGGGCGCGTTGCCGACCATGTAGAGCTTGGGCGCCTTGTCCGGCGCGCCGTAGACGGCGGCCGCCCTGGCGGCGTCGGCGGCGGGCCCGGCGCCGAGCGTCTCGGCCAGGCACCGCTCGGCCGCGGCGCGCACCGTCTCGCCCTCGGCGACCGCGACGGCGGGCAGCGCCCACTCGCGGCGGAGCCCAGAGGCCCCCGGTGCGGCCTCGACGGCCTTGGAGGGCGGCACGCGCACGACGAGGAAGAGGTTGTCGCGCAGACGGCGCTCGAGCGTGTCGACGGCGCCGGAGGCGTCGGCCGGCGTCTCGGTGGGCGCGGGCGCCCAGCCGGGCGCGCCCGCGTTGGACGCGTCCTCGCCCACGCTCTGCTCCACCACCACAGAGTCGGGATACTTCTTGTAGTACGGAAGGTTCCACGCAAACTGCCACTCGCGGTACTCGACCTCCCACGCCGGAGGAAGAGGAGGAAGCACAGACGGACGCTCCAGCACCACAGCCACGGACACCTCCGAAACCGGAGCCTGCACAAGCAAAGGCGGGGGGGGGCGAAGGGGGAGCCGAGGGTGAGGGGAAAGCGTCAAGGGAAAGGGTGAGGGGAGGGAGGGGGAAGGGGGGGGGGGGGTGGAGGGGCGAGAAATGGTGAGAGGCCCGGTGGGGGAGGGAGGCACGAGAGGAGGCGAGAGGCCCGGTGAAGGAGGGGCGAGAAACGACGGGAGGCCCGGTGGACTGCTCGGCGCGAGAAACGATGAGAGGCCCGGTGGACTGCTCGGCGCGAGAAACGATGAGAGGCCCGGTGGACTGCTCGGTGCGAGAGGGAACGGAGCGACGGGGAGCGCGGAGAAAAGCGCGAGGGAAGACCGTCACGAGCCTTTGATCGGAAGCGCCGCGATGCTCGAAGAAAACAAAACCGCACCCGCTCCCCCCAAATCCCCCTTCTCCTCCCCTCCCGCCCCCACCAGCCCACCGCTCCCCCCAAACCCCCCTTCTCCTCCCCTCCCTCCCCCACCAGCCCACCGCCCCTCCCAAAATCCCGCTTCTCCACCGCCGCTCCCCCACCGCCGTAGGCGCGCACCGCGGTGGGCTCGGGGAAGCGGACCGACTTGGGCACGCGGGAGCGGCGCGAGGCCGCGGCGGTGCTCATCGCGCGGCGCGCGGCCGCGCGCGCGGCCTGCGCGAGCGACGAGGACGACATGGCCGCGGAACGGACGGGGGGACGGACCCACGAAGCGACCGCGGGAGATCCGGGCGAGGGCGGCCACGCGCGAGCAGAGACGCCGCGGGGGAGACGGGCGCGCCCGCGGAGAGCGGCGGCGCAGGCGCGGACGGGGCTCGCGGCGGGAGCCTCCGCTGACGCAAAGAAGACGGACGCGGCAGGAGCGCGAGCGGGTCCAGAGCCCACCGGCGCGCGCGATGCAGAGGCAAAAGGAGACGCCGCGGGCGCGGCCCCTGCGCGACGAGGATGCGGACGCGCGCGGGCGAGGCTCTCTGCCGCCGGCCGAGGGCGCGCCGCCGGCAGAGGTCCCGCCCGCCTGGACGGGGACGGGAAGGGAGAGGCGAACGGCCCGATCCCGTCCCTGCGCCCGGCCCCCTCGCGCGAGCCCCGCGCGCCTCCCGCCC
>PGFX01001772.1:0-14697 GCA_003612995.1 Prototheca bovis | reverse complement strand
AGGAGGTGGGGGGTTGGGGGGGCGGGCATTCGTGCGGGGGGCGGGGCGCGGTCGGCCGGCAGGGGAGGGGAGAAGGGAAGATGGGCAGGGGGGGGCGGAGGGCGAGCGGGCGATGCTGCGTCTGCGCCGCGACGCCCGGTCTCGGGCGTGCGTGCGATCTGGGGCTCTGGCCGATCCTCGCCCGCTCCGGCTCGCGTCTTCGCAGGTCCTGCAGCTCTTGGAGGACGTCAAGCAGGGCAAGCCGCTCAGCGGCTCGCAGCTGCGGCGTCTCCACGCGCACTCCAACCACGGCGCCTTTTCGAGCGGACCGCAGGTGCGCGGCGCGGCGCGTCGCGTCTTCTCGCCGCGCGTCGCACGCTGCTCGCGCGACCTTTGATGCGTCCCGTTCGCGAGCTCGTCGTCGCGCGCCGCCGATCGCCACCGCGGGCGCGCGCGGCGCACACCGCGACCGTCACGAGACCGGAGGAGTGTGTGGGGGGGGGGGGCGGAGCGAGGGGGAGCGGGGGAGGGCGGAGAGAGGGGAGGAGAGGGGGCGGGGCGGACGAAAGCGGTTCGGGGCGGCCGGGGAGATGGGCGGAAGGCGGCGGGCAGCGGGCGCGAGGGGGCGTTTGCGGCGGAGGAACGGTGGGGAGCGGAGACGTGTGGGCCCGGCGCCAGGGAGAGGGAAGACCCCCGGGGGCGAGAGCAAGAGGGTAAGGGAAAGGGAAAGGGAAAGGGAAAAGGTGGGGGAGGGTGCGAGAGGGAAAGGGAAAGGGAGAGGAGGGGAGGGTGTGCGAGAGGGAAAGGGAAAGGAGAGGGATGCCGCGCCCCCCCCTCGCCCCTCGTTCCCCTCGCTCCCCTCGCTCCCCCCTCGTTCCCCTCGCTCCCCTCGCTCCCCTCTCACCTCCGTCTTTCTTGTTCTTCCCGGTGCAGCCTCCGATGTCTCCTCGCAAGTCTGGCGCGACGTCTCCGTTTTCTCCCTCCCGTCGCGCGTCGATGGGTCTGTCCCCTCGTCCGTCGGTGCAGCCCGCTCCTGCGATTCCCCAGTTTTACTTCCCGCGCTCTGGCGGCGGCGCGGCGGCGGCGTCCGCCCGGGCGGCGTCCGACCAGGTGGAGGCCTTTTTCGCCGTCTACCCCGAGGGTCTGAGCCTCGAGAACCTCAAGACGCTCCTCCGACAGGCCTTTGACCTCCCGGGCTACCTCGCCTACCCCATCTTCCACCGCCTCGTCGGAGGCGAGGGCGGGGGCGCGGGTGGAGGCGGGGGCGAGGGCGAGGGCGGGGGCGAGGGCGGGGGCGAGGGCGGAGGCGAGGGCGGAGGCGAGGGCGGGGGCGAGGGCGACGGCAAGGGCAAGGGCGGGGACGGCGCAGAGGGCGGGGCGTCGCCCATGGACGAGGAGCCGGGGTCCGGGTCGGGGGCTCCCGGGTCTCCCTCCCCCCCCCTTGTGTCTCGCGAGTCGTTGGTCGGGTGGCTGGAGTCTCGTCAGTTTGCGTCGGCGAGCCCCGCCCGGCGGGTGTTCGAGGCGCTGCGTCGCGACGGGGCGACGGGGGTCACGCGCGCCGACGTGCGGCCCGTGCTGGCGGGCATCCTGGTCTCGCACCCGGGCCTGGAGTTTCTGTCGACATCGCCCGAGTTCCAGGAGCGCTACGCGGAGACGGTCATCGCGCGCATCTTCCACGAGCTGGCGCGCGGCGCGCCCGTGCGCGAGCTCTCGGCCCGCGAGGTCGCGCGCGGAGACCTCCGCGGCGCGCTCGCCGAGCTCGAGAGCCTCGACGACGTCAACCGCGCCTCGCGCTTCTTCTCCTACGAGCACTTTTACGTCATCTACTGCCGCTTCTGGGACCTGGACGCCGACCACGACTTTCGGCTCTCGAGGGACGACCTCCTGCGCTACGGCAACCACGCCCTCACCTTTCGCATCGTCGATCGGCTCTTCTCCCCAGACGTCCGATGCGACGGAGGAACAACGCAAACGGGCGAAGCAGAAGACGCAACGCAACGCCAAGAACAAGGAGGAGACGGAGAAGGAGGAGAAGGAGATGGAGGAGGAAACGGAGGAGGGGAAAACGGAGCGGGAGCGGGAGAGGGCTCTGGTGCGGGGCGCGCGGCCTCGGCGGCCGACTCGTCGTCCTCCGAGGCCGCCGCCGCCGGACCTGGCGCCGAGGCCGCCGCGGCGGAAGGCGCCGCACTTGGCGCCGCGGCCGAGGCCTCTGGCGGCGCCTCTGGCTCCTCCCCTGGCTCCTCCTCCTCCCCCCCTCCTCCTCCTCCCCCTCCTCCCCCTCCTCCTGCTTCTGGGTCTGGCACGCCGACTGCGGGTTCGTCGTCGATCGACCGGGACACGATCGGGTACGAGGACTTTGTTCGTTTCGTGCTGTCGGAGGAGGACAAGACGACGGAGGAGTCGTTGGCGTACTGGTTTCGCGCCGTCGACCTGGACGGCAACGGGACGCTGGACGGCTCGGAGCTGCTGCACTTTTACGAGGAGCAGGCGCACCGCATGGAGTGCCTCTCCGCCGAGGCGGTGGGCTTTGACGACGTGATGGCCCAGATGTGCGACGCGCTGCGCCCGGCCGACCCGGCGGCCATCACGCTGGCCGACCTGCGCCGCGCGAGGCCGCTCTCGGGCACGCTCTTCGACGTCCTCTTCAACCTCAACAAGTTCATCGCCTTCGAGACGCGAGACCCCTTCCTCGCACGCGCGGAACGGGAAGACGGAGCCGCCAGCGACTGGGACAGGTTTGCCCGGGCAGAGTACGCCAGGCTCGCCGTCGAGGACGACGCAGAGGCCGACGGAGGAGCCTGGGGAACAGGAGCGGACGAAGAAGCATGGGCGGACGACGCATGACAAGAAAGAAGAGGAAAAACGCGGGAACGAGTCCAACGCCCCAAAGAAAACCACGCACCCACCCCCCCCCCCCCAAAAAAAAAATCCCCCTCCCCCTTTTCCCTTTTCCCTTTTCCTCTTCCCCTTTTGTGTTCTGTTTGCGTTTGCGTTTCGTGCGCGTCTGCGTCGTTTGTGTGGCGCCCCGACAGGGGCCGACCGCCCCTTCCCGGCTTTTCTTTCCGCCTCCCTCTCTTTTTTTCCCTCTCCCTCCCCAGCTCGCTCCCCGCTCCGCCGCCCCAGCCACGCTCCCCTGCAATCGCTCCCCTGCAATCGCTCGCTCAGATCGGTCTCCTGTCCGCGCCGGGTGGGGGGGGGGGGGCGAGGACAGGAACGCGCCGACCGAAACCGGAGGGGTGGGGGCGCGCAGCGACGTTCGCGGCACGACCGCAAGGGGACAGCGAAAAGGGAAAGGTGGGGCGGGGGGGGGGGAAGGGGGGGGGAGAGCGTCGGGAGCAGGCCGCAGCTCAACGCTGGCTGCTCGGATCTCGGATCGGATCGGATCTGCCACCTGGCATCCTTGATCGGACGCCGACACAGGAAGAGCGGAGAGAGGAATGGCGCGGGCGGGTTTCGCGGCGACCCCGGCAGCGCGACTCGCTGCGCCACGTTTTCCCGCTCCTCCCGGCCCACCACGAACGGAGCGACCGCCTCCTCCTCTTCCCCCCCTCTCCCCCCCCCCCGTTCGCCGTACGAGTGTCCCTCGCCCTTTCCCCCCCTCCCCGCCCCCAGCCGTTTACCTCTCGCGTTCGAGCCCCACCCTTTTTCGACCGTCGCGGTTCGGCGCGCTCTGCGGACGGAGAGACAGTCGCGCGGGCAGCGGCCGCTTCCGCGCGCCGCGGCTGCCGCGCCGGGTCCGCTGAGCGCGTGGCCGCTGGGCGTCCCCTCCCGCCACGCGGCCCCGCGGCGCGGCGGGCCGACGTGCATTCTTTGCGTCGCTCGCGCGACAACCGGACAGCGTACCGCGTATGCCCTCGCGCGAAAGCGGCGCGTCTGCATCGAAAGGACCCGGTGGGCGGTCGAGGCTCGCCCCGCGTCCCCTCATCCCTTCCCCCCGTCCCCCGAGGCGCCAGGGCGTCATGTCGCCCATCGCCTCCTCGCTCCCCGCGGCTCCCGCCGCGCGCCCCGGCGCCCTCTGGCGCGTCGGAGCCCGCTCGGCGGCGCACTTGCGGCGGGGCGCGCCTGGCTCTGCATTCCCCCGCTCACACTTTGTGCCCAGAGCCGCCACGGTCTCTGCACCGGACGCCTCGCCCTTTACGCGCGACCTGTACGTGTCCTCGCGTTCCGAAGGCGCCATGGCCCGCGCCCCCACGACCGTTCCGGACCTCAACGTCCAGTCGCCCGTCCCGAGCGACATTGCGATCGCGCAGAGCGCCAAGATCCTGCCGATCGCCAGGATCGCCGAAGACCTGGGTCTCGATGCCGACGAGTTCATTCCCTACGGCGACACCAAGGCCAAGGCGCGCATACGCCGGGGGAGGGGGAGGGGGGAAGGGGAGCGCGGGGAGAACAGGGGGGCCGGTGAGGCATCCTTCGCGGGGCCGCAGGACCGCGATGACGCGCCGCCGCCGGACGGGAAGGGGCGGAAGAGGAGAGGGAGAGAAAGAGCGAATGAGGGCGCGAAGGAGAGCAGAGGGGGAGAGGGAGAGAGGGAGATGCGGCGGAGACGGAGCGGGAGAGGGAGAGAGGAAGATGCGTGTGCGCACGCCCCGGGCCTTGCCGGACCCAGCCCGTGGCCGACCCGAACCCACCCGGTGTGCCTCCACACCCAGCCCCCCACCACACGACTCACGACCCCCTCCGCTCCCTCTCTCCCCCCCTCCCCCCACCACACGGCCCACCCTCTCCGCTCCCTCTCTCCCCCTCTCCCCCGCCTCCCCCCTCTTCCCCGCTCCGCGTTTCCCCTCCCTGTCACCTCCCCCCTCTTCCCCGCTCCCCGTTTCCCCTCCCTGTCACCTCCGTGTCCTCCCCCCACCTCGCCCCTTTTTCTGTGCAGATTCGTCTGACTGCCGCGGAGCGTCATGCGGACCGCGGTCGCGGGGTGTACGTGGTTGTTGCTGGGATTACGCCGACTCCTCTTGGCGAGGGCAAGTCGACGACGACCGTGGGTTTGTGCCAGGCTTTGGGCGCGCACGTGGGCGTTCCCGCGATCGCGGCCGTCCGTCAGCCGTCGCAGGGTCCGACGTTTGGGATCAAGGGGGGGGCGGCCGGGGGTGGGTACGCGCAGGTGGTGCCGATGGAGGAGTTCAACCTGCATCTGACTGGCGACATCCACGCGATTTCCGCCGCGCACAACCTCGTGGCGGCGGCGATGGACGCCCGCATGCTGCACGAGGCGACGCAGTCTGACGAGGCGCTGTTCCGCCGCCTGACGACGACCGGCAAGGGCGAGCGCGCGTTCGTGGCGAGCCAGCGTCGGCGTCTGGAGCGTCTCGGGATCGACTCGAGCCTTTCTCCGCTGGAGCTGGACGCCTCGCAGCGTCGCCTGTTCGCGCGGGTGGACCTGGACCCGGCGACGATCACGTGGCGCCGTGCGCTGGACATCAACGACCGCTCGCTGCGGGGCGTGCGCATCGGGCTGGGTCCCGAGGAGGCCAAGCGCATCGCCCCGCGCGACACCGGGTTTGACATCGCCGTCGCGAGCGAGCTGATGGCCATCCTTGCGCTGGCGACGGACCTGGACGACCTGAAGCGGCGCGCGGCGCGCGCGGTGGTGGGCCGGTCGCGGCCCGACCCGGCGACGGGCGAGACGCGCCCGGTGACGGTGGACGACCTGGGCGTGGCGGGGGCGGTGGCGGTGCTGCTCAAGGACGCGGTCGACCCCACGCTCATGCAGACGCTCGAGGGCACGCCCGTGCTCGTCCACGCGGGCCCGTTCGCCAACGTGGCGCACGGCAACTCGTCCGCCATCGCCGACCGCGTGGGCCTCGCCCTCGTCGGCCGCGACGGCGCCGTCGTCACCGAGGCAGGCTTCGGCGCCGACATCGGCTTTGAAAAGTTCGTCTCGATCAAGTGCCGCGCCAGCGGCCTCGTGCCGGACGTCGCCGTCGTCGTCGCCACCGTCCGCGCCCTCAAGATGCACGGCGGCGCGCCCGCGCCCTCGCCCGGCGCGCCCCTCCCGCGCGAGTACGCCGACCCGGACCCGCAGCTCGTCGCGAAGGGATGCGCAAACCTCGCCAGACACGTGCGCAACGTGCGCTCCGTCGGCGTGCGCTGCGTCGTCGCCGTCAACGTCTTCGCCTCGGACGCGCCCGAGGAGCTCGAGGCCGTGCGCCGCGCGGCCCTCGACGCCGGCGCGGACGCCGCCGTCGAGTGCAGACACCACGCCCTCGGAGGCAAGGGAGCGCTCGACCTCGCCCACCAAGTCCTCCGAGTCGCCAGGGAGGCCAGGGAGGAACGGGAAAAGGAAAACGGGACCGACGCCACCGACGCCACCTCCTCCTCCGCCCCCGGAGGCCTGCGGCACCTGTACCCCTTGGATGCGCCGATCGCGGCCAAGATCGACGCGGTGGCGACCAAGTTTTACGGCGCCGCGCGGGCGGTGCTGTCGGAGCGCGCGGCCGCGGACGCGGCCGCGCTCGAGGCGGCGGGCCTCGGCAACCTGCCCGTCTGCATGGCCAAGACCCAGTACTCGTTCTCCAACGACCCGGCGCTCAAGGGAGCGCCAGAGGGCTTTGACCTCGAGGTCCGCGAGATCAGACCCTCGGCGGGCGCGGGCTTCCTCGTCGCCCTCTGCGGAACCATGATGATGATGCCGGGACTCCCCACCCGCCCGGCCTTTTTCGACATCGACATCGAACAAGACGGAACCATCGTCGGACTCTCCTAAAGAAACGCAAATGCGACACCAAAGCAAAAACATTCCCGCCACGCGACGCCTACCGCTGGCCCTTGGCCTGCCCCGCATCCCGCACCCCGCACCCTGCTCTCGGCCTGCCCCGCATCCCGCACCCCGCACCCTGCTCTCGGCCTGCCCCGCCCTCTCCCATCCCCCCCTGTTTTGCCCCCGTTCTCTTTTCTCGTCCTGTCCCGATCCGAGAAGCGAGCAATGCGAAGAGAGGCACGCAGTCCCGAGTCCAAAAGGCCCAAAGGAGAGACAGAGAGAGAGATCAGGGAGGGGGAGAGAGACTGAGAGAGACCAGGGAGGGGGAGGGTGTACCTATGTGTGCATCCCGCATGGGGAGGGAAAAGGGAAGGGGGTGCGAAACGGTGGGCGAGAACCGAGGAGGGGCGAGAGTCGCGAATCCTCCTCTTGGGGGGGGGGGAGAGAGGGAGACAAACAAAACAAAGCAAAACGCGACGAGCCGCAGATGCGGGCGCGCCGAGCCCCAGAGAGGAGGAAGGGGCGGCGGCCCCCGCGCCCGCCGCCCCGGGAGGAAGACCCCTCGTCTCCCTCGCCCGGCCCCCCCCCTCCGTCGGGCGCTGCGCCTCTCGTTCCCCCGTCCCCACTTCGCCGCGGCCGCCGGCGCGCGCGCGCGGGCGGCCGCCGTGAGTTGGCGTCAGGCCACCGCGAACCGCGCGGCGCAGGTGGGTCCGCCGCGGCCGCCCGTGAGGACGTCTTCGCAGGAAAGGAGCAATGCTTCGGGTCGCTGGGCTGCTGCGGCTGCCGCGGGGCGCCCGCGCGCTCGCGCGCGCGAGACCCTCGCCCGCCCGGGCGTTCGCCACGCCCGAGCAGCCGCCGAGTGCCGACGTGACGCAGGTGTTCGTCGAGTACTGGTGCGCGATGGCCCGCGCGGAGCAGAGGAAGAACACGACGCCTTCGCGCGCGGGTTTGTTCGCAGCGCGGACGCCCCGCGACCGCGCGAGCCCCCACGCGCGAGCCTCCACATCCCACGCCCGCGGACGCGTTCGCCTACGCCACCTCGTCGGCGTCGGCCATGGCCACGCTCATCCAGTACGGCTACCCCGCCATCGCCGCCGAGGCGTACGCGACCGCCGCCATCTCGCTCTTCCAGAACAACCAGACCGCCGCCGGATCCTCTACGGTCATTGCTGCCGTGCTCGGCATCTACTCGGCCTACGAGAACGGCTACGACGACGGCGCGCTCTACGCGGCCAACCGCTTCGCCTACGCAGTCTCCAACTACGCCGGCGTCGGCAACTACATCGCGCAGATCATCGCGACCCTGTTCACCATCATCCTCACCATCTTCAACGTCTCGGCCACCGGCGACCCTGCCGTCGTCTGGGTCCCGCTCGACTACCTCGGATAGAGCCCAGCGCCGCCGCCATACCGACCCAAACGCGCTCGCCCATCCCGTCGCCGCGGATCGCGTCGCTCCTAGCCATCGTGCGACGCAACTCGCTCCCCCACCCAACCCTTGTTCCCCTGACGCCTGCCATTTTCTCCGCCCCCTGCTTGCCTGCCGGTTTCCCCCAGGCCCACGATTTATATCGACACGCCGCGCCCCGCGCCTGCATCCGCGGGCGCTCGCGCTGCGCGCTCGCTCGCCGCTTGAACGCGCACCCACCGTCGATCTTCGCACGATCTCTTCCCCCCCTCCGGGCCCTTTTGCCTCGCCTCTCGCCTCCAGGCCTCCCCCCCCCCTCCGTCCCCCCGCATTTGCCCTTGCCTCCCCCGCCCCCTCCCCCCCCGGTGCCAAACCCAGCGCACGTTTCGGGCAAAGCAGGTTTCTCCGCCGCCGAAGAGGTGGTCTATTGCGCTGACGGTCTGGAGAGAGCGCAGGCGAGCAGAGCACCCAGCGCGGCGTCGTTCCCAGACGCCCTCCGCCTGGGCCGCCGCCGCCCCTTGCCTACCGCCCAGCCTCGTCGCTCGCCCGACCGAGCGCTCCCCTTGCCGCCGCGACCGCCCGCCCGACTGATCGCAACCACATGCGTGGCGGAGACCGGCGTTGATGTCCCTCCTGTGAGAACCGATCGAACCGAGCGGACGGAAGCGCCGGCTGGGAGGGGGGGCAGATGGGACGCAAGGGCAGGAGAGCCTGAACCCCCGAGGGTCGCTCGAGCAAGCGTGCGCGGTCTGCGATCGCGCGCGCAGAGCGTCGCCGCGGAGCGTCGAGACGCGAAGCGGTGCGTGGTCGGCGGCTGCGACGGTGCGGACGGGCGGGGTCGGGGGCCCGAACGTCAGCCCGTCCGACGGGCCCGACCATCACCTCCCCCTCTGCGGCCTCTTCAGCTGCCCGGCCACTGCGCGGCAGGTGCGGGTGGCTGCTCGTCTGTTCGCGTTGCATCCCCGTTTCGAAACGGGCGACGTCGTTCTTCGTCGCCCGAGCAAAACCCTAACGAAATCAAAACCGAAAAGACGCCGCGAGCGGGCCGAGATCGCGGCGGGAGAAAAGGGGGGGAGGAGGGGACGGAGCCACAGGTAGCGGCGCGGCCGGCGACGGCGAGGAGCCACAGGTAGCGGCGCGGCCGGCGACGGCGAGGAGCCACAGGTAGCGGCGCGGCCGGTGCGCGCCCGCGTCGGCCTAGGCCTCTCCCGCGGCCGCGCGGCGCTGTTCCTCGCGCTTGGCGAGCACGCGAATCGCCGCCTGCGTCTGGCGATCGAGTTCGGCCAGCGCGGGCGCGAGGTCGCGCCGCACGTCCCAGTTCTCCCTCCGCGGCTCGGGCAGGGCTTCCGGGTCGAGCGCGGGCGCCTCCGGCCGCTCCAGCTCCGGCGGCAGCGTCGGCGCGACCTGGCGCGGATCGCGGAAAGGAGCGGAGCGCCGAGGCGTTTGTGAGCATCGGTGAGTCGATACAAATGCGGTTGCGGTGCGCGAACGAGTCCGTCGCGTCGGACCGAGCAGCCGCGGCCGCGTCGGGCGCCTCCTCCCTCCCCCCTCACACCCCCGCGGCCCGCGAAAGGAGGCACAGGCGGAGAGCGTCCGACGTCCCCCCGCCCGACGTCCTCCCCCTCCCGCCTTTCCCTCCCCCCGTTTGGTCTCGCCCACGACGTCGCCCCGCTCATCCCCCCTCCCTGCGCCCCCCCGTCACTTTCCTCCTGAAACCGGCGTGCCCCCTCCCCCAGCTCTCCCCGCTCGTCACCCTCCTTCGCCCCCCTCCTCCGTCCCCCTGCTCCGCCTCCCAGCGCACCCGCTCGAACGTCAGCTCGTCCGCGTGGCGCGGAACGTAGCTCCTGAATTTGACGACGGTCGCCTCTTCGCGCTCCGCGGGCTCTTCTGGCTCGGCGCCGCCGGCCGCGGCCTCGGCCTCGGCGGCCGCGCGGATCGCGGCGAGGCGAGCCCTGCGGGCCGCGCCCGCGTCGTCTTCCATCGAGCCGCCTCGCGACGGTTCTGAAAAACGCGTCGTGGCGAAGACACGCGAAGAGCGTGCAATCCACGCGCGAGGGCGACGCGATCGGGCCTGCGAACGCGAATGAGCAGCTCGGCGAGCGCGCGCGCGCGCGCCGCGGAGCGCAACGGGGGGAAGCGGACGAGGGGAACAGGGGGCGAGGAGCCGCGTTCGGCGGTGCGCCCGATTCGAGCGAGCGCCCGGAGTTGCGCGGGCGGGCGAGCGATTCCGCGCTGGTGCCCAGAGTTGGACCCTTCTCTAGCCCTGCCTTCCACTCTGGCGCTCTAGGAGGGTGCTCCGCAAGGGCGATTGCATTAAAAAAAACAGAACAAGGAGGAGTGGAAGAACGGGGGACGTGCGCAGGCAAGGCGGGAGGGGGTACGGAGAGGAGCGGGAGGAGGGCGGAGAGCGGGAAGTGGGGTGTGGAAGCACGCGCGGCAAGCAGAGACGAGGTGGCGGCGGCGAGAGGCAGGCCCGCGAGCGGGCCACGATCGGCGCGCCGGCGCCGCAAAGGTGGGTCTGCCTCGCGCCGCCGACGCGCCCTTCGTCGGCGAGGCGTCGCGGGAGGCGGCCCGCGCGCCGTTCGCAGCGCGCCGACCGCCGACGGTCGTCCAGGGCGCCCTCATCGCGACGCGGCACCCGTCACCTCGTGTGGTTCTCCCCCCTTCTCCCCCCCCCCCACCGCGTGGCCTTTCCAGGCCGCATTCCGATCTCGCGCCGCCCCCCCCCTCTCTTGGGCGCTGCGCGTGAGGCTTGGCCCACGGCGTGTCGGCCGGGTAGCCCTTTTCGGCCCCTTTCCCCCGTCCCTCTGGCTTTGGTGCGTCGGCGCTCTCCCCCTGGGTCGCCCCTGAGGAGCTGCCAGGGCCCCCTTCCCTGGGGTCGTCCCCCCTCTGGGGGTCGGCGCCGCCTTTCATGGGGCCGCCTCACGGAGACGCCAGCGCTCCCTTTCCCGGGGTCGCCTCACGGAGACGCCAGCTCCTCGTTTCCCGGGGTCGCCTCGCCGAGACGCCAGCGCCCCCTTTCCCGGGGTCGCCCCGCCGAGACGCCAGCGCCCCCTTTCCTGGGGTCGCCCCCACTCCCGAGGGATCGGCGTTGTTCCCCTCCCCCCCCCCCCTTCCCTCGGTCCGCCTCAGGCTTTGATCTTGAGTTGTTTTTCGGCTCCGTAGCCTCCGTTCCATCCTCCTCCCGAGCTTCCTCCGCTTGCGGCGAGCGCTCTGTTGATGTGCGCGTTTGTGCGTCGCACGTTTTTGTTCTCGCGGGCAAACCCGACGCACGCTCTGCTGACGTGTCCGTAGAGCCCCTGGAGGCTGTCTGCCGGGAGCCTGTCGACGACGCGGTCGGCGTCGGCGAGCGGCTGCGGCTGTCCCGAGACCGGCACGAGCGCGGCGGGCCACTCGGCCGCCTCGGCGGGCGATGCGCCCCAGAGGCGCGCGGCGCGCGCGCGCAGCTCGCCGACCGTGGCCGAGGGCAGCACCGGCAGCACCAGCGGGTCGGAAAAGGCCGCGCCGCGGGACCCCTCGGCGCCGTCCAGCGAAAGCTGCAGCACCACCGCGTGCAGCGCCGACGGCGTCGACGCCGGCGGGGGCGCGACCGCGGCTTCGGGCGGCAGCGCCACCCGCACGGCGTCTGCGGAGCCGGGAGCGGGCGGGGGCACGACGTCCGGTGCGAGGCCTTCCTCGGCGGCGCTCGGAGGGCGCGGGGCGGCGGGCGCATCCTCCTCGACGGCGCTCGGGGGATGCGGAGCAGGGGCCGCCTTTCCTTCAGCGGCGCTCGGGAGGTGCACGGCGCCGTCCGCCTCTTCCTTGGCGGTTTCCGGGCTCCCGCGAACGTCCTGATCCTTGCACCCGACCCCCTCCCCCGCGTTCGCCTTGTCCGCCTTGGTCTCCGGGATGCGTCCCTCGAGGGTCTCGTCGGCGCTCTCGACGCGGAGGTGCCAGGCGGCTTCGGCGTCGAGCTGGCCGAGGGGCGTGGCGGGGTCGTAGACCTGCCAGACCTTCCAGCGGTAGATCTCGAGCAGCCGCAGCGGCGCTGGCCGCGGCGGGAGCGCGCCAGCGGGCGCGGCCTCGCGCGCGCGCTCGAGCAGGTCGGCCACGGTCTCGGCCTTGCGCAGGCAGAGGTCGAGCACGGCGACGTCCTCGTGCCGCGGGCCCGCGTGCACCGCCACGCGGAAGCTCGCGCGGCTCTCCAGCGCCGGGAGAGGCTCCGACAGCGCCTCGTAGAACAGCACCGTCGGCAGGCCGCCCGCGACGCCGCCGCCCGCGCCCGCCGAGCCGCGCAGCGCGGCCTCGAGCGTCTCGGGGCCCCGGAACCGCAGCGGCGACGGACGCGGCAGCTCGCTGTACGGGTTCTGCGACGTCAGCCGGACGTACGACGGCCCGAACGACGCCGCGAGCGGGGGCGCGACAGGGTCCACCGCGGGAGGCTGCTGCGCGGGCGGGGGCGGCGACCCGCGCGCGCCCTCGCCGCCCCTCGCCGCCGCCGTTTCCGGAGACGCCTCGGGCGCCGTCCCGTCTCCGCGCCCGTTTGCCGCCGCCTCGCCCTTGGGCTCCTCCAGCCGCAGCGCCTCGACGGGCGTGCTCTCGTCCGGAGCCTCCGGGGGGGCGCCCTCGGCGTCGCGGAAGCGGCGCAGCTGCTCGGCGACCGCCCCGACGACGTCGTCGTAGGGCGCCGAGAGCGGGAGGTCGACGAGCCACCCGGGCTCCGAGGGCGCCGCCAGCGGGCGAAACTCGACGCGGACGCGAGACTGCAGCGCCGCGAGATACCGCTCCGGCGTCGCGCACAGCGCGCCGAGCGGCTCCGAAAGGGGCGCGGAGGGCTCGAGCGGCGAGGCGAGCGGGACGCCCGGGGCGCCCGGGGCGCCTGGGGCGGCCTGGGCGGCCTGGGCGGCCTGGGCGGCCTGGGCGGCCTGGGTGACCTGCGCGCCCGGGACACCCTGCGCTCCCGGCGCCATCTGTGCCGCCTGGGCTCCTGCGGCGTCAATCTCGGTGGCGTCGGCGAAGACGATGACGTCGCCGTCGCTGAGCTTGGTGGAGCGCAGGGTCATGGAGGGCCGCAGGTGGCTCAGCGAGGGTTCCGGGTCTGTGGCACCCAGCTCCCAGAGCGTGAGGGGCGTGCCCTCGCGCAGTCCCGCGCGGCGGCGCAGCGCGGGGCACAGCTCCGCCGCCTTCATGGAGCGGTTGGCCTGGACGCGGCCGAGGAACTCGAGGCGCGCGCGGCACGGCGGCGCGGCGGCTCGGCCGGCGCCGGCGCCGGCGCCCTCGCCCTCGCCTCCCGGCTCGGCGCCGCTGGGCAGGCCCGGGCGCGGCTTGGCGCCCGGCGCCGGGCCGGCGAGCGTCCAGCGCGGCGCTCGGCCGGGCACGAAGCGCTTGAGGAAGAGCATGGAGCAGCCCTGGGGCGGCGGCGGCGGCGGCGGCGCGATGCCGTCGGCGGGGTCGGCGGCCTGGTCGGCGGCAGCGGGGTCTGCGGCCGCGGCGCCCCGGCTCTCGGGGACCTCTTCGACGTAGAGGTCGAGCCAGGAGAGCATGCCCGGCCTTCCTCCCCTGCTGAGGTTGAGCTGCGAGAGCGGCTTGCGGTCCGCGACGGGCGGCAGCGCGGCGGCCGGGCGGTAGGAGCCGTTGGCCCTGGGCGCCCAGCGCCAGAGGCGCTGCCGTCCCGCGGGGATGCCCGTGGCTTCCTGGAGGTCTCTGCGCAGCTCGCGGAGCGTTTCGCTCTTGCGGACGACGAGCTGCGTTTCCGCGAGCTCCGGCCTGGCGAGGTCCGGGGTGGCGTCGGCTTCGGTCTGGCGGCGGACGTCCCTGTCGGTGACGACGCGGACGCGCGTCTTGAGGTGCGCCTGGCGGGCCTCCTGCTCCCGCGCGAGGCGCTCCTGGGCTTCTCGCTCGAGGCGCGCGCGCAGGTGCGCGGGCACGTCCGAGAGCGTCACCTCGGAGAGGCACGTGGGTTCGTCCGAGCGGCGCACGTAGACCAGCATGTAGGCGCTGCTGGCGCGGCCCCCCGAGGGCGGCGGGAGGGGCGGCGGCGCGGCGGCCCCCGGCGGGCCCGGCGGCGGCGCCAGCGGCGCGCCGGTCAGCGGGTCGTGCGGCGCACCGAGCGTCGCGGCCGAGGGGCCCGAGCCGTAGGCGTCGCGCAGCACCTCCTGGGCGTCGCAGCGCGAGACGCGCTCGTCGTCGAAGCGCAGCCAGCCGTCGCCGCGCGCGCCGGGGCGCACGTACGCGTAGTAGTGCCCGCCGTGCACGCCGCCCGCGTGCACCAGCACGGCCAGCAGGTCGTACAGGTTGCGGACGCTCCGGTCTGCGTCCGGCGACATGATCAGGTGCTCGCGGCGCGCCGCGGGGGACGCGCCCCCGGCGGCCGCCGGCTCGCCCGGCCGCTCGCGCGCGCCCTCGTCCGCGCCGTCGTGGTCCATGGCGCGCGGCGAGGCCGAGCGCGAGCGGCCGGGCGAGCCGGCGGCCTCCGCGCGCCGCGAGGAGGCGGACGACCAGGCGTCCGAGGAGGACGAGGCCGACGAGCCGGACGAGGCCGACGAGCCCGCCGAGGACGTGGACGCGTCCGACTCGGCGCCCGAGTTGGCCCCCGCGCCCGCGGCCCGGCCCCGGCGCCCCCCCACGC
>PGFX01001761.1:0-14718 GCA_003612995.1 Prototheca bovis | reverse complement strand
GCCCTCGCCGACCTCGCCCCCCCCCCCCCCCCCCCCCTCCCCCTCCCCTTTTCCCTTTCTCGCCGCTCGCGGCCTCACGCAGGTACTGCACCAAGGCAGACTACCTGTACGTGGTGCTCGCGACGCTGGGCACGCTCGTGAACGGCGCGTGCATGCCGATCTTCTCGATCGTGTTCGGCAAGATGATCGACTCTCTGGGCAGCAACCTGATGGCGCTGTTCAACCTGCGCGAGGCGACGCACCGCTGGATCCTCTATTACCTGTACGTGGGCGTGGGCGGGTTTGTCGGCGCGGCCGCGCAAGAGTACTTTTGGACGCTGAGCTCGGCGCGCCAGGTGCGGCGCATCCGCGAAAAGTACGTGGCCTCGGCGCTCCGCCAAGAGATTGGCTACTACGAGGCGCGCGAGGGCGCCGCGCGCCTGCTGCAGGGCGTCAACGAGGACTGCCAGACGCTGCAGGGCGCCATTGGCGACAAGGCCGCGCGCACGCTCTTCTGCCTCACGCAGGCCGTGGTGGGTCTCATCGTCGCCTTCACGCGCGGGTGGGACATGACGCTCGTCATGCTCGCCATCATGCCGCTGCTAGGCGTGGCCACCGCGCTGCTGGCCACCACCTCTGGCCGCATGACCTCGCGCATGAACGCGGCGTACGCGGACGCGGGGGCGCTCGCCCAGTCGGCGCTCGGCAACGTCCGCACCGTCTACGCCTTCAACGCCTCGCGCCGCACCGTGGCCGCCTACGACGCCTCGCTCGCGGCGCCCGTGGCCGTCGGTGTCCGCCAGGGGCTGCTCGCCGGCTGCATTGTCGGTGCCACCAACCTCGTCGCCTTTTGCTGCTACGCGCTCGCGCTCTGGTACGGCAGCACGCGCGTCATCGCCGGCAAGTACACGGGCGGAGAGGTGCTCAACGTCCTCATGGCCGCGCTCGTCGGGGGGTTTGCGCTCGGCCAGGCCGCGCCCAACATGCGCTACTTCCAGGAAGGCCGCGCCGCCGCCGCGCGCGTCTTCGCGGTCATCGACCGACAGCCGGCCGTCGACGACGACGCCGCGGGCGACGAGCCCGTCGAGGTGTGCGGCGAGATCGAGCTCAAGGACGTGCACTTTCGCTACCCCTCGAGGCCCGACGTGCCCGTGCTGCGTGGCCTCACGGTGCGCGCCCCCGCCGGGTCGCACCTCGCGCTCGTCGGCTCGTCCGGGTCGGGCAAGTCGACCATCATCGCACTCCTCGAGCGCTTTTACGACCCGGATCGCGGCGTCGTCCTGCTCGACGGCATCGACGTCCGCGGGCTGCGCCTCGCCTGGCTCAGGCGCCAGCTCGCGCTCGTCTCGCAGGAGCCCGCGCTCTTCGCCACCACGGTCCGCGAGAACGTGCGGTACGGCAGGCCTGACGCGACGGACGAGGAGGTCGAGCGCGCCTGCCGCGCCGCCAACGCGTACCGCTTCATCTCCTCTCTCCCGGACGGCTTTGACACCCAGGTCGGTGAAAAGGGCACGCAGCTCTCCGGCGGCCAGAAGCAGCGAGTCGCCATCGCCCGCGCCATCCTCCGCGACCCAAAGGTGCTGCTGCTCGACGAAGCCACCTCGGCGCTCGACTCGAAGAGCGAAAAGACCGTCCAGCGCGCCCTCGACGCGCTCATGCACGGCCGCACCACCGTGACCGTGGCGCACCGCCTCTCGACGGTCGTCGGCGCCGACGCCATCGCCGTCGTCGACAAGGGCCGCGTCGTGCAGCTCGGCAGGCACGCCGAGCTCGTCAAGGAGGCCGACGGACCCTACGCGCTCCTCGTCGCCATGCAGCAGGGACGGCACGGCGCCGCAGACCTCGCCGAGTCCGCCGCGCGCCGTCGGGCGAGGGGGGTCGCGCTCGCAAAGCGAGCGGATGCAAAGGCCTCCCCGCGCTCGAGCGTCGACGAGGAGGAGGGCCAGGAGGAGGACGACGAGGTCGAAGACGAGGACAAGGATCCGAGGGAGGATGATGCTGAGCGCGCAGGAGGGCGAGGATGCGGCGCAACTGGCGGCGGCGCCTCCGACGGGTGGCGGGCCGCGTCCAGGGCCGGCAAGGGCACGACGGGCTCGTCGCGCCGCGCCCCGTCCGCGGGAGGGTCCCGCGGGGTCGCTTCTGTCGAGTCCGCGGCGAGAGCCTTGGACGGCGTCGATGCGACGTTCCTCCCGGCGCGCTCGACCAGCGGATCGGACGGCGAGAGCCCGGGGTGCCGCGAGGCTGAGGGCGGCGTGGACGGCGGCGAGCGCTCGCGCGAAGCGAGCCCCGGCGTCGCCGCGCATCACCTCTCGGGGGACACATGCGCGCCCCGCAGGGCTACGTCGATCTCCTCCAAGGCGCGGCGCGGGGGCGCTTCGCTGCCCGCGTCGCGCGCGGCGCGGCTGGGCGCCTTTGATGTCGACTCGCCGAGGGCCGCGGACGCGGCGGAGAGGGGCGCCTGGACCAACCTGCTGGCGGCGCCCGCCGACGAGGCCCGCGCCGCCGAGGTGGGCGGGGAAAGGGGGCGCGGCGAGGCTCGCCAAGCCTCGAGAGCGCAAAGCGGCGGGCGACCCCCGCTCTCCTCGCAGCGGTCGCGGCTCGGGCGCGCCGCCTCGCGCGTTGGGCTCGCGACGCGTGGGCAGGACGCGGTCGAGGTCGAGGGATCGGAGGCCTCCGTCGCGTCTGTGGCGCCGTCGGAGATCTTCCGGCGCGTCTCCGGCGCCATGCATGTGCTCTCTCCGGCCGCCGCGGCCGCCGAGGCCGCGGCCGACGGGGCCGAGCAGAGACGCGTGGTTGCGTCGCTGTGGTCGCGCGCCATGGGGCGCGGGGGCAGCGAAAGCGCGCTGCGGCGCGTGGTGCGGCGCACCACCGGCGGGTTCGGGTCGTCGGCGCCACCCGCCGTGGGCTCGTCCGCGCGCGACGAGCTCAACCAGGAGGACCTGGCCAAGAACGTGAGCTTCAAGCGCCTGGGCGAGCTCAACCGCCCCGAGCTGCCGGCGCTGTTTGGCGGCCTGGTGGGCAGCGCGGCGCTCGGCATCATGATGCCGATCTTCTCGATCGCCTTTTCGGCGCTCATCAACGTCTTCTTCCTGTCGAACCACCACGAGATGCGCACCGAGTCGCGCAAGTGGTCGTGCGTGTTCGTGGGCATCGGAGGCGCAGCCTTCATCTTCTCCATCCTGCAGGCCTACAGCTTCAACCTGATGGGCCACCGCCTCGCGCGCCGCGTGCGCGTGCTGACCATGACCGCGCTCATGCGCCAGGAGGTCGGCTGGTTCGACCGCCCGGTGAACAACAGCGGCGTGCTCTCCAGCAAGCTCTCGACCGACGCTCTGGCGGTCAAGGGGCAGTTTGGCGACTCGATGGGCCTCATCGCGCAGAACATCGTCACGTTCGTGGGCGGCTACGCCATCGCCTTTTCGTACGGCTGGAAGATGACGCTGGTGGTCACCGCCATGGTGCCCTCGATCGTGCTCTCCGTCATCCTCAGCACCGTGGCCATGACGCGCGCCTCGCGCGCCGAGTCGTCCGCCTTTGCGCTCTCCAACGCCGTCGCCTCGGAGGCCTTTCTCAATGTCCGCACCGTCGCGGCGTTTGGAGCCGAGCGAGATGCCACCGAGCTCTACGCTGGCAAGCTGGCCGAGCCGCTCCGCCGCGCCAAGCAGCGCGGCCTCGCCAGCGCCACGGGCCTCGCCTTTACGACCTTTACCATGTTCGCCATCTACGCCGTCGCCTTTTACTACGCCACCATCCTCATTTCCAACGGCGAGCGCACGTTTCTCGAGTGCATGCGCGTCTTCTTCGCCATCGTCATGGCCGCCTTTGGCGTCGCGCAGGCTCAAATGTTCTTCCCCGACGTTGCCAAGGGCAAGGCCGCCACGCAGCGCGTCTTTGGCATCGTCGACCGCGTCCCGCTCATCGACGCCGACTCGGACGCGGGCGTCGTCCCGGTCGCCAGGGGCGAGCACGCCGCAAAGGGCGAGGCAGAAACGGGCGCGGGCGCGGGCGCCCCGGCGCCCCCGGCGCTCAAAAGCCCCTCGAGCTCGGCGCAGGCCTCCGGGGAGCCCGCGCCGCCGGTCGCGCTCGCGTCGCGGGCGCCGTTGCTGACCGCGTCCCCTCCCGGGGAGGTCGTTCTCGAGCACGTCACGTTTTCGTACCCGCAGCGGCCCGAGGCGGTGGTGTTCGACGACTTTTCGCTGCGCGTGCCGGCAGGCTGGAAGGTCGCGCTGGTGGGCGAGTCTGGCTCGGGCAAGTCGACGGTCGTGGGGCTGGTCGAGCGCTTTTACGACCCGCAGGCCGGTCGCGTTCTGCTGGACGGCGTCGACGTGCGCGAGCTCAACATCAAGTGGCTGCGCGACCAGCTGGGCCTGGTCGGGCAGGAGCCGGCCCTCTTCCCCGGCACCGTGGTCGAGAACGTGCGGTACGGCAAGGAGGACGCCAGCATGGAGGAGGTCGTGGCCGCCTGCCGGGCCGCCAACGCGCACGGCTTTGTCGAGGCGCTCCCAGAGGGCTACGACACCAAGCTCGGCCCCGGCGGTGTGCAGCTCTCCGGTGGCCAGAAGCAGCGCGTCGCCATCGCGCGCGCCATCCTCAAGGACCCAAAGGTGCTGCTGCTCGACGAGGCCACCTCGGCGCTGGACGCCGAGTCCGAGCGTCTCGTGCAGGACGCGCTGGACGCGCTCATGAAGAACCGCACCACAATCGTGGTCGCGCACCGCCTGTCCACCATCCGGGACGCCGACCTCATCGCCGTCGTGTACCAGGGCAAGATCGTCGAGTCGGGCACGCACGACGAGCTCGTCGCCAAGGGGTGCGCCTACGCCAAGCTCGTGCAGCATCAGCTGCTGGACGCGGCGCCGACCGCGGAGACGACCGCGTGAGCGGACCGAGCCGCGCCGCGCGCAGCGTCGCGTCGCGCCACGTCGGAGGCAAAGGGGACGGGCCACCAAAGGTCGCCTTTCCGATGTCCTCGGCTCTGGCGCGCTCGCACCCTAGTGCCGCGGCAGTCTGCGCGCCTGCCCATCTCTTCGTTTTGCCCACCGTCCCGCGCGACGGTCCCAGCCGTCCGTCCGTTTGTTCGTCCGACGTGCGGCCCTGCGCATCGGGCCGGCCGGCGGGCATACGGCTCGAAGCATCCAGCTGTCTGCCCGATCAGCAGCCCCAAGCGTCGCCGTTCCCCCGCCTGCCTCCCTCTGCGGGACTGCTTGTCCACTAGTCCAAGACGCATCCCCGTTCTCTCGCCGGCTCTGAGCTCTAGAAGTGAGCGCTCGAGGTCGGCGGCCTCCCATGCAAGGTTTCCCAAATCCGGCACCGACCCTCTCTCTCCCAGGGCCTCTCCACCCGACCCTTGCCCCCTCTCGCCTCACCGCCAGACTTTGCGCGCACGGCACGATCCTCTGCCCTCCCCCATGGCTCGCGATGCCCGCGTCTCGGCACCTCTCAAGCCGCACGCTCCAACTCGACACCCCCGCACCCTCACCTGTGGCGGCCGACGTGCGACCACCACAGCGCTCACGGTGTGTTGCAATCGATGATGCGCAAACGATCCGTTTTCCCTCTCCCCATATCCCATGCTCCTCTCTCCTCTCTCTCTCTCTCGTTCCTCCTCTTCTTCCGTTTGTCGTCCTCCCCCCGCCCGCGCCCCATACCTTTCCTCCCTCTCTCTGTTGTTCTCCTCTCCCGTCCCCTTCTTCCGCCAGTCTCTCTCTCCCCCTCCCTCTCCCCTTCTCTTCGCCCTTTTTCAAGGTCCCGTCCTCGTCTGTCTCCACCACTGCACCTTCCTCCCGGTGCATCCACCCCCTAGCTGCCGCGCGTCCGACCTTGTTTTCTTCAGCACATCTCCCACTCGCTTCCTTGTCCCGCTCCCTCTCCCTCCTCCCCGGTCTCCTCCAATCTCGCATGGCAGCCCCTGTCGCGTGCCATTTTTCCGTCGCCCTTCCTCCCCCCCCTCCCTCCCCCCCGTGTCCCCGACCCCCTCCTGCCAAACTGACCCCGCCTCGTCCTTCGCGCTTCAGAGTCGTTTTGTTCACACCCGTGGTTCACGCACACACGCGCGTCCTCCGCGCGCTCCTCGCCGCCACCTTCCTCCCCCCTCGCGAGGGTCGCACCCCAGCCGCCGTCTGCTGCTCGCGGCTCGGACGGAACTTTCGAGGGTCCGACCTAGGGCTTGACGAAAGTAGGTGACCGGCAAAAGGACTTTACGCACGTTTGCAAACAGCAGCAACAGGAACAGAGGAAAAGGAAGAGGGGAGGGAAGACGGAGGGTGGGTAAAAATAGGGGGGGAGTCGATGGAACTGTGCGATCCGGCCGACGAGGCCGTCTCTACCCCTCGTGCGACGCGCGAAGCGCGCGGATGCCCTCATCGTCGTCCTCTGCCCCGGCTAGCCACGCGATCTTGGCAGAGAGGTGGGCCGGGTCGACCGGCGCGCCCCTCTGCGGCGAGGCTGCGGCCGCGGACGAGCCGGCGCGGCCGCCGGGCGACAGCTCCGCGAGCGTGCCGACGAGCGGAGCGCCGGCCGCGGCCTTGGCCAGCAGCGCCTCGGCGGCCGCGTTTGCGGCGCTCCGAGGCCTCGGGGTGGCAGACGCTGGCGTCCTGCGGTCGACGGAGAGCGGCGTGCGGGCCGCGCCGGGCGCGAGCGACGAGGCGCCCGCCGACGAGCCCGCCTGCGCGGCCAGCGGCGTCTTGGCCGCCGGCGTCCGAAGCGTCTCGATGGAAGACGCGGGCGTGACTGCCGCCTCTGAGTCAAGCGCGGGCACCGGCGAGGGCCGGACGGCCTCGGGGCCGGCGATGGCCTCATCGGCCGCGTATCGGCTGAGGCTCCTCTGCCTGGCTTTTGGGGTGGCCTCGAAGCCGGGCGAGGCCTGGCTGCCTGGCGAGAAGAGGCTCGCGCCCGAGAGGCCGGCTGAGCTGGTCCTCGAGAACGTGCGCTGCGACGGGGACGGCGGCGGAAGGCCGGCGACGGCGCCCGGGGGCGAGAAGAGGCCGCCGAGGCCCGGCGAGAAGACCGTCGCGTGGCCATGGCCCGCCCGGGGGCTGGCGGCGGCGCTCCCGGCCAGCGAACCGGCCAGCGAGCCTGGGAGCGAGTCGGTCTGGCGGACGTACGTCTGCACACGGCTCAGAAGCTCGCGGTAGGCACGCTCGCGCTTCGCCAGCAGCGCCGACAGCTTCTCAACCTCGGCGCGGGCCGCGTCGCGGTCCGCCGACGCGCGCTCGAGCGCCCTCGAGCGCCGGGCCGTGCGGTCCGACTGCTGCTTGAGCGCCGCGACCGCCTCCTTTGAGGTGTTGGCTGCGGCGCGCATGGCCAGCGCCGCGGCCTTTTGCGCGTCGCGCGCGCGCTGGTCGGCCGCCGCCTCGGCGGCCGCCAGGGCGTCAGCCTGCGTCCTCTCGAGCGCCTCAATCTCCGCGGCGTGGGAGCGCTTGAGGGTCTCGATCCTCTCCGCGTGGGACCGCTCGAGCTCCTCGATCTCCCCGGCGTGCGACCGCCTGAGCGCGTCGAGCCTGCGCTCGGCCTCGGCCTCGGCGGCCGAGACGCGGGCGTCGGCGGCCCGCTCCGCGGCCGCCCGGGCCTCGCTGCGCGCCCGCGCTGCCGAGTCGGCAACCAGAGAGAGGCTTTTGACGGCGCCCGCCAGACGCTCCGCAGCGCGGCGACAGTCGAGGTCGACGATCCGTTGCTCCAGGCGATCCAGAGCGGCGTTCTTGCTCTCCAGAGCGCACTCGGCCATCTCGATCGCCTGCCGCACGTCCCTCGACAGCGCGGGCGTCTCGGGCCGGGCGGCGCCGGCGCGGGCGCGCCGGCGCCGCCCGAACAGCCGCGCGGGGACCCAGAAGAGCCCGATCAGGACGATGACCGCGGCCCTCGACATTTCGAGGCCGGCACGGAAGGGCGGCCCGGGCCGCCTCGCCCGCGCGAGCGCCGCCTCCGGTCAAATCCCAGCTGTCGGCCCGCCCGCCCCCGCGCGCGCGCGCGCGGGGGCGCGCGCGAGCGGAGGCGGGCGGGGGCTGCGAGGAACGCGAGGGAAGAGGGCGGGGAAGCCAACGTCGCGACGGGCGACCGCGCTCGGGAGGATTTTGCGTCGCGGCGAGATTGTCGATCGCTCGGCGCGCCCGACCGCCCGGGCGCACGGGGCGTTCCGCGAACCGGCGTTCGGCCGGACGCTTTTCGACCGCCCCGTCAGCTCGGAGTCTGCCCAGCCGATCTCGATCGCCGGGCCGCCGCGCGACGGGCGACGGGTGCGCAGGTCGGTGCAGGCGAAAGAAAAGAACGAGACGCGCGTCGCGGCGCGGGTGAGTCGACGCCCGCGGCGACGCTGGGGCGGTGCGAGGCTGAGAGAGACGCGCAGGGAGGGGGACGATCGGTCAAAAAGAAGGGGGAAAGGGGGAAACAAAAAAGGATGCGGGGGGTGGGGCGGGGGGGGGGGGAGGAAGCAACGCGCGTTTTGGAGGTGAAAAAAAAACGGTGAAAAATGCCCAAAAGTGCTGCGAAAAGTACAGCGAGCGGAACGAGATGAGGGCGTCCCAAAGGGCGCACGTCGGGCGGTTGTCATCAGGACTGGTGCGGACCCGGCGCTTGAGCCTAGCGTCGAGCTATGCGGCCTCGCGCGGCGCCTGGGCCCCGACCTGCGCGTGGCGCTGCCGTTGGTGTTGAGCGCCAGCATCGAGTGTGAGCTGGTCGCGAACGGGCTCGCGGATCTGGCGAGATGACAGACCCCAGGCATCGTCAGGAAAGCCGCGGGGGGGACGCCCAGTTTTCTATTTGCGAGAGCCGCGGGGGGCGATCCTACGCGCGCGCGCGTCTCGGCACGAGGTGCGGCACCGACGAGTCGTACGCAACAGCGCCGCCATTCCAGCCGCCCTTCGGGACTCTCGCCCTACTCGTCCCTGGCCGGCAGGGCGAGCATCTGCGCGACGTCCCGGGGGGTGAGGTGCTGGCGCTCGTCGGCCCCCGGAAGCGCCGCAGTGGCCTCCGCGAGCGCGCCTCGCCCTCTGGCCCTGGCTTCCGCCCGGGCGTGCGCGAGCCTGCGGAGGTTTTCCTCGACCGAGCCGCGGATCACGAGGCGGTGCACGAACGTCTCCCGGGTCTGGCCGAAGCGGTCGATGCGCCCCGTGGCCTGCGCCTCGACGCCCGGGTCGAGCAGCGGCTCGAGGAAGATGACGTGGCGCGCGGCGGTCAGGTTGAGCCCGTTGGACCCCTGCGATGTCAGCAGCAGCAGCACGCGCGGCGCGGGCTCGCGGGCTAGCGGGGCCGGAGAGAGGGCCGTGGCATCCGCGCCGAGGCGCGAACGCGGCGTGGTGGCCCCCCCCGCCCGCTCCCCCGTCTGCTCTCCCAGGGAGGCTCGGCGCGCCTCGTCGCGCTCGACGCCATCGAGGAACTCGCGCACGGCGCCCTGCAGACCTTTGGCGCCGCCAGACTTGGACCGCACGTGCGGGATGCCGTTGGCCGTCAGGGCGTGCGAGGCGATCGCCAGGGCGTCCTGCCATGACGAGAAGACCACGGCGCGTTCGTCCGGCGAGATGCTCAGGATCGAGCGGAGCCTGTTCACTAGCGCTTCGAGCTGCGGCGAGGGAGGGGGGAGGAGTAAGGAAGGGGAGGGGGTGAGGGGAGGGAGACGGGACGGTGGCTGGGGGGCGGATGAGCCTCTCCGCGTGGGGGCGAGAGCGCTCGCGGGGGGACAAAAGGCCGCGCGACCGAGGTTCCAGAAAAGCAAAGGCTGGTGGGATTCCCGGGAGTCTGGCGGGCGCGAGTCGATGGGAAAGGCTACTCTGCCGCCCCCCCCCCCTCGCCCGTGGTGTTTGCCGCGCTCGAGGAGGGCTACGGCCTTCTCCCCTCGCCGTCGCCCGAGGCCTCGCCCGAGGCCTCGCCTTCTCCGTCTCCGTCTCCGTCGGGGGAGGATGACGTGACCGAGGAGGTGGATGACGTGGACGTGAGCGAGGAGGAGGAGGCCGCGGCCGTGGCCCCTGCGCCCGCTCCCGAGGCGGAGGGTGAGGACGTTCCTTCGGCCGAGCCTCCCGCTCCGGCTCCGCTGCCGACGGACTACGTTCCCTCGTCTCCGTCTGCGTCTGTGTCTGGGATCGAGCTGAGCGTGTCGTCGCAGGACGACTACTACCGGATCCTGCGGTTCTCGGGCGAGTCGCGGCGCATCGAGGCCGTGTACGTCAACGGGGTCGCGGCAGAGCTGGACGACTCGCAGAACCCGGTCGGGTGGGTGCTTTCGGACTCGGAGGGCCTCGACCTCGCGACGCCCATCCAGCTCGACCTCTACGACGAGGAGGACAACAAAGTCTACGTCCCGCTCGCCTCGCTCACCTCGCAAAACCTCCAGGCAAACTTCGGAGGCGACGTCGAGGGAGCGCCCGAAGACGGAAGGGGATACTACATCGTCGACGAAGAGTAGACCACCTGTGAGGATCAGCTGGATCCCCTCCCCCACACCACCCCTTTCTTTTCCGCCGACCCCCGTCTTTTTTTTCCCCCAGTTTCCACCCATTTCCCCCATTGATTGAGCCCTTTTTTCCTCCACCCTTTTTGCCTCTCCCCCTCCCCCCCCTCCCGTTTTCCCCCCTTTTCCCCTTTTGTTTATGCCCTTCTTCCTCCACCCCAGGGCCACCGCGTTTCCACCCCCCCCTCTCTCACCCCTCCCTCTCCCCTCTTCCCCCCGGGGCCATCCCGTTCCCCCCCTCCCCCTCTCTCCCACTCTCCCACTCTCCTCACCCCCTCTCACCCTCTCTCACCCACTCTCCTCACCCCCCCTCCCCCTCTCTCCCACTCTGCCTCTTTCTTTTCCCGCCCCCTGTTTCGACGCTTCTCCGTCTGTCCTCTCTTTTCCGCGTCCCTCTCTCTTCCCCCCCCCCCTCTCCCCCCTTGCGTCGCCTCTGCGAGGCGTCGCCCGTCTCCCTTCCTCCTCCCCCCCGTTCCGCTCTCTGCGCCGCGACCCGCGGCCCCCTCCACCCACTTTGCCCCCCTCCTTTCTCCCTCTCCTCCCTCGGTGGGCCTTCCGTTTCCCGCGCCCGACGCGGCGCGACCCGGACAAGCGACGCGGCGGGGGGGAGGGGGGGGGGGGAGGCGCGGCACGAACGCGCCCTCCCCCTCCCCCCCCCCGCCAGCGCCGTCCCGTGCAACGCAGCTTTGCCCGATGGCGGGGAGAGCAGAGGAGAGGGAGGGAGGGGGAAAGGGGGGGGCGTCGAGGGCGGCAGCGGACCGGGCACGGCAAAGCGGGGCGCGGACGACGCGGCGACGGTTACAGTGGAGAGCAGAACATGGACGGAAGCGGAGGGAAAGAGAGAGAAAGGATGCGCGGTGGAGAGGCCCAGGGGGGGAGCGGGAGAGAAAGGGGGCGGAGAGGCCCGGGGGGGAGGAGCGGGAGAGAAAGGGGGCGGAGAGGCCCGGGGGGGGGGGGAGGGGAGCGGGAGAGAAAGGGGGCGGAGATGAGCACCGGAAAAGGGGGGCCGGGAGGGGAAAAGGGGGACTGGGAGGAAAAAAAGGGGCAGATGTAACGTCCTCTTCATTTTGGCCCGTTTCTCTCAGAGTTCGACGCCATCTTCGTCGGACGAGTCGGAGAGAAAGTCATCTTCGTCTTCGTTTTCCTCGGCGTTCTCTGCCGCCTCTTCGCCGTCCTTGGAGTGGTCCTGGGGCTCTGCGACGCCCGTGCCCATGGCTCCCGGCTTCTTCCCGCGGATGCGCCGGAGGGCCTCTGGCGTGGCGTGCTTGGCGACGTGGGCGCGCACGGCCTCCTCAAAGGCCTTTGGGTCGCGCATGTGCACGGCCGCGGCGTGGCCGTTGAGGGGGTCGGCCGTGTTGGGGTAGAGCAGCAGCTGGGGCAGAAAGGTCTCGAAGATGTTCACCAGGTCAAACATGGGGCTCCAGGTCTGGTTGATCACGTCCAGACACACGGCCCCGCTCGACTCGTCGATGTTCGGGTGGAAAATCTTGTTCACAAACGCGATCGAAGGAGACTTGTACGGATACCCCTCCGGAAGCTCCACGCGAACAAGCCACGTGCCCTTCTCGTACGGAGAGTCCGGAGGACCGCTAAACTCGACCTGGAACGTCGACACGGAATCGCCCTCCAGCTCAACCGCAAAATCGCTCATCACTGCGGCAAAAACACACGCACACGCACGCGGAAAACAGAGGTCAGAAAACAGAGGCAGCAGCCGCAGCCCCCCGCCCCCATCGCCACCAACCCCCGCTCCTCCCACCCTCCATCCCCTCCCCCCCGTCCCCTCCATCCCCTTCCGACACGCGGAGCACCTTCTGGGCGCGCGCCTCGCCCGGCACGCTCCTCCCGACGCGAACCCTCGCCGCCTCCGCGGCGCGCTCCGGCGCCTTCCCCGGATCTCCCGCGTCCCGGCGACGACACGACACGCACTCAGCTTGTAGAGGTCCATCTCGCGCCGTTTGTTCGGCGAGGACGCCATCGCGACGCGGGCGCGGGGAAGAGCGCGGACGGGCGCGGAAGCAGGGGGCGCCCAGAGACGCGCTCTCGACGGATCCGGATCCACGGGAAAAACGAACGACGACCCGGCGATGGCGCATGCAAGACGCGCGCCCGCAGGCGCGCCCACGCGTAGCCGGCCCGTCGCGCGCGGGCGGGCCCCCGCGCGCGCGGGGACGCAGCAGCAGCGCGCGGCGGACGCGCCCAGGCGCGGCGGGGGGCCCGCCCGGCTCCGCCGCGGATCGCGCCCCGCGAGCCCACCGCGCGACGCGCCCACGAAACCGCGCCGCTCCGAGCGCCCCGCGGCGTCGTCCGCATCGGTTTTCCGTCCCGACGCGAGCGCCCCGCGCGACCCGCGAGCCCGCGCGGATCGCCGGCGCAGCCCACGCCGGAAGAGGCGCCGGCCAATCGCCGCGCCCAGGGCGCCCGGGCGCGCAGGCGCTCGGGAGCCGCCCGGGGCCGCGAGCGTCGCCCGAGCGGCCGCCCGAGGGCTTGAAATTGTGAGAGGACTCTGAGGACGATGGCGCCGGATCCCCAGGGCAACGGGTGCGCGCCCCGCGGCGCGAGAGGCGAGCGCGTGCTGCGCGTGCCGGCAGGCGGAAAGCGGACGGGGAGAGAGCGGGGGACGAGGACGACGGGAGGCGCGCACCCCCGCGGGCGCGCCGGGCCGACGCGCGGAGGTGCGCTCCTTCCGTGCGCTCTCGCGGCGCGGCTTCCCACCTCCCGCCCCCCTCCCCCCCCCCCTCTCCCCCGCAGCCCTCCTCGGATCGTCCGGTTTCGCGTCGCCGGCGCCGCCGGGAGCTCCGCTCGTCCCCCCTCCGAGGCGGCGCCGTCTGCGCGGGGGCCCGGGGACGTCCCGTCGGCCCCCCCCCCTCCCTCCCCCGGCCGCTCTCCGATCCGTCTGCGCGTGGCCCGTCCGTCGTCCTCGCTTGGCGCCTCGTCGCCCGCTTCGTCCGAGGCGGCCGGCCGTCGGCGTCGGGTGCCGAGTCGTCTGCTGGGCTCGGAGTGGTCTGTCGGGGAGGAGGAGGAGCGGGACGGCTTTGTCGGCGGCGGCGAGGGCGACGAGCTGCAGGACGGCGGCGTGCTGCCGTCGGGCAGGCAGTGGGACGAGGGCGCCATCGGCGGCATGGACAACGACAGCAGCCTCGGCGGCAGGGCCGCCAGCGGCGAAGAGGTCAGCGGGGGCGGGAGGAGGAAGAGGAGGGCGAGGGCCTGGGCCAAGGGCGGGGGGGGCGGCGGGAACGGGGAGGAGGAGGAGGAGGAGGAGGAGGAGGAGGAGGCGGTCGACGACGACGACGACGACGAGTATGTGGTCGACGCGGACGAGGCGATCGATGACGACGAGGGCGGCGCGGGTCGTCGCGTCCGGTCGGCGAGGGTCGGGTCGCGCGTCCGCGGGGGCTCTGCCGCGGCCAAGGTCCGCCGGCGCCCTGGGGCGTCCCGCTCGGGCTCTCCGGCTCCGGCTCTTCCTCCCCGGCACCCGACTCGCGCGGCCTCTGCGGTCGCTCGGTCTTCGTCGCCGTCTCTCGGCCGCGGCGTGCGTCGCGGTCGCACGTCGGGGTCCGCGTCGGAGTGGGATTCCGGGGACGAGTCGATCTCGGACGCGGACTCTGGGGACGAGGGGTACGTGTTGGGCGCGGAGGACGAGCAGTTTCGCGACTTTAGCGGTCTTGGTCTCCGCCGGGACCACGCGCACCGTCCTCTGTGGGTGTGTCCGGACGGCCGCATCTTCCTGGAGACGTCGTCGCCGGTGTACCGGCAGGCGTACGACTTTCTGATCGCGTGCGCGGAGCCCGTGTCGCGCCCCGAGTCGATCCACGAGTACTCGCTGACGCCGCACTCGCTGTACGCGGCCGTGTCCATCGGGCTCTCGACCGAGGCCATCCTGCGCGCCCTGGACCGCCTGTCCAAGACGGGCGTGCCGCGGGACGTGGCCGCGTTCGTGCGCGCGTCCACCGAGTCGTACGGCAAGGTCAAGCTCGTGCTGCAGCGCAACTCGTTCTTCCTCGAGTCTGCGGACCCGGACGTCCTCCGCAAGCTGCTCAAGGATGACGTCATCCAGGAGGCGCGCCGGCTCGCGCGCGAAGACAAGGCGCGCCCGCGGCGCGGCGACGCGGCGGGGGGCGGGGGCGGGCGGCTGGGCCTGCCGCGCGCGCCCAGCGAGGCCGTGCTGCCGCCGGGGGGGGGGGGGGGTGGGTGGGGGGGATGAGCCTCTCCGCGTGGGGGCGAGAGCGCTCGCGGGGGGACAAAAGGCCGCGCGACCGAGGTTCCAGAAAAGCAAAGGCTGGTGGGATTCCCGGGAGTCT
>PGFX01001760.1:0-31568 GCA_003612995.1 Prototheca bovis | reverse complement strand
CGGAGGGTGGCACCGGCCTCTCCTCACCCCGGCGTTCCCCCCCTCCCACCCCCCCCCCCCCCTCCCCATCCCACACCCGGCACCTCGCACCCACCCTCCCTCCCCTCCCCACACCCGGCACCTCGCACCCACCCTCCCTCCCTCCCTCCCTCCCTCCCTCTCCGCTCGGCCCTCGACCGCGCGGGCACCGGCGGGTGCGGATGCGGCGCCCGGGGCGGTCTCGCGGGCGGCGCTCTCGGCGCGCCGGGGTACCCTGGTCGGATTCGCGCCACGATCGAGCGTACCAATGGCGTCGGCAAACCTGTCGACGAGCGGCTCGAGCTCGTCGGGAGCCTCCCTCGAGAGGGGGTGCGAGATCGTGAGAAGCGTTTCCCACGCGTCGTCCCCGAACGGGACAGCGTCCGGACCGCCCACGCGCTCCAGAGCCGAGCGTATCGGCTCCATCGCGTCGCGTGGGAGACCGGGAAAGCGGCCCGCGCCGCGACGCGCGAGAGGCGGGGTCGACCTCGAGGGCCGTGGGCCGCGCTGCCGGCCGGTTCTCGCGCGCGCGCCGCGGTCGGGGGCGGGGGCGCGCGGGCGCGGGGGCGCAAGTGGCGGCCGCGCGGTTTGCGCCGCCGCCGTGCCGGGCGTCGCTCGCGCGCCCGCGACGAGGCGAACGTCGTTCCCGGCCGCGACGGGCGCGCGATCCCGCGGGGACGCGACGTTCGTCGGGGCGCCGCTTCCTCTCGGAGCGCGACCGGAGGCGCGGGCCAGTTTCCGGGACGCGCGCCGGGGCGAGCCCCGCGAGGCGATGGACCTGGAGGACAGCCCGAAGACTCCGCGGGGGGAATCGACGCGACTGAGTCCGTTTCACGATGTCGTGGATCCTCTTCCGCCGCCTCCGAGCACAAAGCCCAAGCGCCGCACGGTCGAGGCGCGATCTGGAGGTCGCGGAGCGATCTGGGAGGGAGGGGGGGGGGGGTGAACTCGGCTGTGAGGCCGCGATTCGAGCTGATCGCACGTGAGGCGCCGTGGGTCTCCGGCGGCAGGGGGAGGCCGGACATCTCCAGGGCGCGAGCGGGGGCGGAGGGGGGCCAGGAAACCAAGGCGCGCGCGGAGAAGGGAAGCGGGCCGAGCAGGCGCGCGCGGCGGAACGCGGTGCGGCAAAAGGCGCCACCTCGGCCCTCTGGAGCAAAGGCAACGGCGAGAGTTGAGGGCGCGGGGGCGGTCCCAACGCCGGAGGCAACCGGGAGCGCGCCCCGATCCGGGCGTGGCAGAGCTCGCGTCCCGGCGTCGATCGAGCAGGCGATGGAGGGTGCAAACGGCCGTCGAACGCCTTCGGTCACGCCCGAGGGTTCTCCTCGACTCCCCGACGCCACCAGCGTTCTGCCCCGCCGCGAGCGGCGGCGAGACCTTTGCACCCCGCCCCCTTTCGCCCGTTGCCCTTGTTTCGTCCTTCCGAGCTGTCGCGCTCGCTCTCCTTGTTCTGGGCTCCCTCTGCTCCCCAGGCATGGCCTTTGCCCCGAGCATCGCCGCACCCCCGCTCTTCCCCGCCACCCACCTTCGCCCCGCAACCGCCCTTCGCTCTGCTCATCCTCACCGCTTGCCCTGACCCCACAACTGCTCTTCCCTCTGTTCTTCCTCATCGCTCCCCCCTGGTTCCGCAGCTGCTCTTCCCTCTGCTCATCCTCGTCGATCTGCCCCCTCCCCCCCCCTTCCTCCCATTTCCCTTCCTCCGCGCAGTGGCCGTCGGAATGGCCCGAGGAGGCGACCGAGCTGGCGACACTGCTTTCCGAAGCCGCCCCGCGTCTGCGACTGCCGCAGATGGAGGAGCCCGCGCCTCGGCGCCGCATCCGCCGCTCCAAGTCGCAGCAGCTGCACGTTGCGCTCGAGCTTCGCGTGGGCATCTCGGAACCTCTGGATGTGCTCGACGACGTGCCCTGGGATGCGCTCGTGGCCGCGGTGCCGCACGACCATCTCAGCAGGCCGCTGAGCCGTGACGAGCGGGACGCCCGCGAGGCGGCGGCGTGGGGCGTCGACCGGTCGTGGGACCCCGTCGAGACCGATCTGGTCCCGATCCTCAGCTTTGGCGACGGCGAGCCGGCAGTCGCATGGGGAGAATCGTGCGACGTTGCTTCGGACGCAGGCGGTCAGCGGCCCAGCGACCGCAGCGTTCGCTCGACCCCACCGTCGAAGGATCGCGGCGCTCGCTCGACCCCGCCGCCCGGCGATCGCGACGCGGCGACGCCAAAGGCCACGCCCCCCCCGGCCGCCTCTCCCGGCGACCTCGTCGAGGTGACCTCTGGTGGGCGCGTATTTTTCTGCCTGTTCTCGCCCGAGCTCCCGGGGCGACCGGAGCGCTGTGCGATCGTCAAGATCGTCAGGCAGCGGCTGCAGTGCGCATCCGAACAGTTTGCCGCAGAGCTCGCGAGGCTTGTGGGCGTGGCGGCCCCAGACTCGCGCATTCTCCGCGACTGGGACGCGGCCAAGCGCAGCTCTCACAGCGAGGAGAGGGGCATGGAGGAGGGAGGGGAGAGTGCGGGCGCAACCGAGGCTGACGAGGCGCCCAAAGAGCAGGGGGGGTTGGGACGCGACGCGGTGCAGGGGCGCGACGCGGCGCCGGGGAGCGACGCGACATCCAAAGGCGACGAGGCTCCGCCGGACGATGCTTCGCGGAAGACCGACCCGGCGTCGAAGCGAGACGCGACGCCCGCGAGAGACTCATCCTGGTCGGGAGACGCGGGCGCGGCTCGCAACGGCGAGTGGAGGTCGCTCATCGCCGCCGCGCGCCGCGTCGCGGCCCGCTTGCCCGAGTTTCTCGACACCGTCTCCAAGGCCTCGTGCGCGCTGCTGATGGAGTTTGTCCCAGGCGGCACGGGAGGCAAGGCCACCTCAGCGCGAGGCATCTTCGGCCGCCAGGGGCTCTTGGCCCCCCAGCTCGAGACGCTGGGCACCTCCGAGGCCGACCAGCTCGCGCCCGCCGAGGGCGAGGAGGCGCGGCACGCGCGCGACCTGGGACGCATCTTCGCGCTCGACATGTTGCTGGGCAACGCCGATCGCCTGCCCTGCCCCGAGCTCGGGTGGCGGGGCAACCCGGGCAACCTACTGCGGGCGAGAAGCGGACGCTGGGCGGGCCGCCTCGTGGCCCTCGACGCCCAGGTCCAGCGCCGCCCGCCGGGTGGCAAGCGCGGGTGGGAGGATGCAGCGTGCGGCAAGGTTGCCGAGCTGGGAGTCAACTTTGAGGACGTCGCGCGCGCCTTGCTCATCGATGCCTGCGCCGGGGCCGCCGGCCCACACGCACCCGGATGCCTCGTCCCAGAGGACCCCTCGCCCGCCGCCGCGGCCTCGTCCGCCGCGACCCTCACACCGCCGACTTGGACGCTCGACGAGGACGTGCCCGCGGCCTTCCAAGAGGGCCTGCGCGACGTGCTCAAGTCGCTGCAGCCCATCCAGGGCGTGCTTGAGATGATGTCCGAGCGCATCGCCGAGTGGATCGAGGAGTTTCTCGCGGACATGGAGGCCGAGGCGGAGCGATGCAAGCTCGACAGAAACGCGGACGGAGGGAAGTCCGGCAGCACCAAAAAGGACAAGGCGCGGGGCGGCGACGCAAAGGACCGTCAGACGCCGCCCCAGGGCGACGCCTGCTCCGTCCCGCGCGCGCGTTCGCGCACGCACTCGCACTCGCGGTCGCACTCGCACTCCCGGTCTCTGTCCTCGGTGCAGGGGACGTCGTCGATGTCGTCGGCGCTCGAGTCGGCTGGCGACCGAGCCGCCTGCCCGACCTCAGACACCGTGCCCCCACCCCCTCTGATCGAGTGCCGCGCAGGCACGCCGCCCTCGACCGGCAGCGCGCCCGCTCGCTCGGCCGCGCCGGCGTCCACAGCCCCTCTGACTCCCCCGAGGTCGTCGCTCGCCGCGCACGACGGGCCGTCCCCCTCGGCGCGTGCCTCGACGCCCTCGCGCTCGAGCGGGCCGGCGGCCGCCACGCCGCGCGCCCCGCAGCTGTGCCCGGCCCCCTGGGCGTCGCCGTCGCCGCGAGGCGGCACGGCCATGGTGCTGTCCTCGCCGGCGCCGGGTTCGGCGGCAGACGCGGCCTCGCTGCGCCAGCTGCGGCGCACCACGGCCCGCATCCGGGAGCTCGTGGGAGGGCCCGGCGGGCCCTCACCTCGAGTGGTCATGTGGGAGGGCGTCTTCCGCGAGCGCTGTCGGGAGCTTCGGGCCGCCGTCGCGGCGTGGCAGGCTAGGCGCTCTCGCGATGCCGCCGTTCCGGAGAGCCTGCGCAGCGGCTGGGACTCGGAGAGCGTCGCCGACGCCGACGAGGCCGCGGCTGCGGTCGCGGCCGCGCGAGTTCGGGAAGGCCACGCAAGTGGTTCCAGCGGAAACGCCGAGGCGCCGTCGCCGTCGCCCTCGCCGCCGCCGCCGATCGATCTCGCGCCGGGTCTGGAGACGAGCGCTCGAGCTGGCCTCGACGTCGCGGCGCTCCCCGCGGCCGCCGAAGAGCAGGCATCGAGCGGCCCGGGCGATGCGCCGGACGGCTCCGCGACGTCCCTCCTCCCCCACGCGGAGGACGCCGACGGGGACCTCGCCTTTGCGGTTCCGCGCCTCCAGACGCTGACCAACGCCTCGCCGCGCCGCCCGCTTCCCGCCGTGCTGGCCCGCTCGACGATATCTTCCTCGGCCGCCTCCCTGGACAGCGCCTCCCGTGCGACCTTTCGCCGAGACGACCTCCCGACGCCCCCGCTGCTGACGCCCGAGGACAGCGATCTGGCCGCAGGGTCGCCCCGCGAGCGCTCGTTCGCGGGCGAGGACGAGATCGAAGATCGCTCCGGCCGCGAGGCGCTCGATCGCCTCGCGCATGCCGACGAGCAGCAGCGGCTCGACGGGAACGTCAAGCGCGCCGTGACCTGGTCGGACGAGACGGAGGCGACGAGGGCGGTCGCGGCGGTGGCCGGCGCGGCCGGCGCGGCGGCCGACCCCGACGCGCTCGGACGGGCGGTCGCTCGCGTGCTGACCGAAGAGTCGAGGGCGAGCGGGCGCGCCTCTCTCGGGGTCGGCGAGAACGGAGCCGGAGAGGGCCGCCCCGCCATCCCGCTCCCTCCGCGGCTCCGGGCCGGCATGCCTTCCCCAAGGCCATCCGAGCGGCTCGCCTCGACCGCGTCCTTTGACGGGACGCATCTCCGTCTCGTCGCGCCCCCGTTCGACCTCCGGTCGTCGACGTCGCCCCCGCCGGTGCCGTTGCCCCTGTCACCTTCCACGCCGGGCTCCACGCCTCCACCGCCCTGCCCGCCGCTTGGGGCGTTCCCGGCCCCGCCGTTGACGACGGGATTTTTGGACGGCGCGCGACCGATCGTGGACGCGTACGAGCTGGGCGTGCGGCTGTGGCACGTGCTGGAGCGGGCGAGGACGCTCGGCAACGCGTTGCGGACGGAGCTGCCGAGCCCGATCGACGGCGAGCACGTCCTTGTCGGCAACGCCGTCGCAGCCGCCAGCCTGCACTGCCTGCGGCGCCTGGACGTGCGCTGGATCCTCAACGCGACCGCCGACCTGCTGCTTCCAGATCCCTCGGAGGGGTTTGCGACCGCGCGCATCCCGCTCGAGGACGAGGAGGAGGAGGACCTCACCGAGGCCATCGAGCGGGCATGCTCCTTTCTCGACGACGCCATGGCCGCCATCGAGCGCGAAGGCGAAGGCAGACCGGCTTGCACGAACACAGAGTCATTAGGTGGGAACGATCCCCGCGATCGCACCAGCGCGGCGTCGGGAAACGAGTTTGGCTTCCACGATCGCGCGCCGCCCTGCGCCGAGAGGGCGCCGCGGCCGACCGGATCGACGCCGCTTGGCGGGTCGCCCCCACCCGCGCTGGGCGGCCCGACAAGGACGGCCGATGGGCCGCGCAGCCCCCCCTCCGCGGCACGTCCACAAGTCGGCGCGGTGTCGTCTTCGCTGCGCTCCGGTGCCACCGACCTCCCTCCCTCGTTTGCGTCGCGGCCGGCGCGGCTGTCGCTGGCGGCAGACGAGCTTTCGCACGCCGAGCCCTCGGCGGAGCCGTCCTCGAGCGCGAGAGGCGACGTCTTCGACGATCCCAGCACGCCAAAGACGGCACTGCTGATCACCGGCGGCGCTGGGTTTGCCGAAGACTCCGTCGACGTGACGCCGCCGCCAGGGACGACGACGCCAGCGCATCCGTCGGGCTCGCGCGTGCCCGTGACAGGCCCGGAAGAGGAGCCGGTGCCGGCCGCCACCGCCTCCTGGTCGACCGTGGCGGCCGCCTCGGCTGTGTCCTCCGCGCAGCCGATTCCGCCGCCGTCTCCGTCGATGTCGCGGCTGCTGGCGCCGACGTCGGTCCGCCTGGCGCGGGCGGGCTCGCTCGCGTCGCGCCCCAGCATGCTGACCAAGACGCTCGAGCCCCCCCCGCCGCCCCCCTTTCCTCCGGGTCCCAACGTGCTCGTGCACTGTCACGCGGGGCAGTCGCGGTCCGTGAGCCTCATCCTGGCGTGGCTCATGCGCCGCCGCGGGCTCACCCTGGCGGAGGCGCTGCGCAAGGTGCGCCTCACGCACCCCCCCGCGTCGCCCAACGCGGGCTACCTCGGGCGGCTGCTGGACCTTGAACAGTCGCTGACGGGAAAGCGCTCGCTGCGCGTGCGGGCCACGAAGCCTCGCCTGCGGCTGTGCCCCGTCTGTCACCGGCCCGTGGGAGTCAGCCTCGAGGCCGTGGCGGTGCACGCGCGCCTCAAGCACCCCGAGGAGGCCGAGCGCATCCGTGCCGAGCTGGGCGTGGCCAAGGACGAGGGCAAGGGCGGTCGCAGGGCGGGCAGGGCCGGCGCTGTTGGGTCTGAGCGTGCGGGAATCGGGAAGGTGGTCAACGAGGGGGCGTCCTCCGGCGCACCGGACCGAAAGGTCTGCGCGTCCGGCGGCAGCAACGCCAGCAGCGTGTGCTCGTCCGCATCCTTCCCGCTTGCTCCGCGGGCAGCGGATGCCGAACCGGAGGGCCGAGGACCCCCGCCAGAACCCGCCCTGGGAGGCGTCTCTGGATTTTCCGAGTTTCCCGCGCCGCGCCGCGCGTCGAAGGCGGGGTCCCTCCGCGGCTCCGTCGGAGGCGCGGTCGATCAAGACGCAGGTGGCACGCACCCTCCTCGACAGGCACCGGCTCGCCGCGCCCCCGCGCCCGCGTCCACCAGGAGGGCGCACCTCCCCCCCGCCCGCCCGACCGGGTCGCGCGACTCGCAAAAGGCCTCGGGCGGCGGGGGGGAGAGCTCGGCGTGGATGTCTTGCGAAGACGGGCTGTCCATCTCAGCCGGACGCGCGCCCTCCGAAGCCCTCTCTTCGTCGTCGGGTCGGTGGGAGCCGGACGGAGTCGGAGCGGTCGACACGATCGCTGCTCCCCGCTCCGCCGCTCCTCTCCCGTCAGCGTCTTCTGATCGATTGTTGGTCGATTCTCCGCCGCTCGTGCTGAACGGCACGCTCGCTCACGGTCTCGTTCCGCGCGCGGAGAGCGCCCTGGTGCTCGGCCGTTCCGGGATGACGGGCATCATGTCGATGGCGGGGATCACGGACGTCGCGGAGGACGTCGACGACCTCGCACGTGAGGTTCGAAACCTCGAGGTCGGTGGCGCCGGCTCCGAGGGGTCCAAAGGCGATGGCGGTGGTGGCGGAGGATGCGCCGGGGGTCGTGGGGGAGCATCGCTAGTGCGCGACGAGCCAAAGGATGGCGTTGCGCCGGCGGTCGACGAGTCAAAGGCAGCAGCGATGTTGGCGGCCGCCGGGCTCGACGAGCAGGAGGCAGAGACGCCGCGGGTCGGAACGGGCGAGGTGGGTGGGACGCTGCGCGACCGCGACGCGTGCTCCGTCGGAGGAGACGCCGAGCGTTCCAGGACACCAGAGTGCAGGAGCCGCGACTCGCCCGTCCTGGAAGACCTCGAGAGCATCTCGTTCGAGAGCCAGATCCGTGCGGCGACCGCCGACTCGAGCCGCGACGACGCTCCCGGGACTGCGGTACTGGCACATCCGTTCCTTCACGACGTCGACGCGGACAAACGGCGCGAATCGGATCTCTCCGTTCAGGTCGACGCGGTCGAGCTGCGTCTTCACGACCCGTCGCGGCCAAATAGGTGCGCGTCTCCTCTCGCGCGCGGCGCCCTTGTGGCCGGCGAGGTCGCCTCGCCGTTTTCGTCGCCGCCGCAGCATCCGGCCGATGACGCCTCGAGGTTGGGGGAACGACGTGAGCGCGCGCTCCTTCGCGCCTGCTCGTCTCCGCGCCCCTCGTCGTCAGAGGCGGCGGTCGCCACCCCCCCGCTCGAGGGCTCGTTCTCGGCCGTGCCGCGCCGCGCGTCTCTGCCTGCGGCGCTCGCTCTGACGCGCACGCTTACCGACGTCGAGGCGCTCGAGGTCATCTCGGCCTCTGAGATTTTCTGCCGCCGCGTGCGCACCGAGGCCTCCGACTCGTCACGCGCGCACCAGCACCACAGCCCGTCGGGGAGGGGCGTGTCGCCGGCGCGGTCGTCGCCGCGAATGCACCACGCCGCCATTTTCCCCAACGATGGCGAGACGCGGGGGGCGTGATCGGGGTCGCGAAGCGCGGGGTGGCCGCAGCGTCGGCGGCGCTGTCGGCGACAAGGAGGGGGGGGGGGGGGCGTGGGCTTTGAGTTTTCGCGTCGCCGAAAGGCGAAAGAAGGGTGAATCGCGGGTCGTGCGCGAACCACTTGCCGGGTGTATTGCGTTTCGTTTGCTTCCGTGCGCTCCGTTGCACGCCTCTTCTTTTTTTCTTTGCGATACCGTTCGTGCCCCGGCCATCGATCGGCCGGGATCGCTGAGCGGACCGAAAAGGCCCCGCGCCCGAGGGGTGCCGGTTGCAACGAGTGACCTAAATTGCGCGGCCGCGTGCCCGTGAGAGGAGCGTGCGGGCCGCAGGTGGGACAAGCGCAGCGGCAAGGCGGCGCGGCAAGGCCCTCCGGCGGAAAGGGCAGAAGTCGGTCCCGCCTCGGCAGAGCCTGGGTGCGCTCCTCCGCCCGGCTCTTGGCCCCCCGCCCCCGCTTGCTCCCGCGCCCGCGTCCATGCCCGCGTCGCGCGCCGGCGCGCGCGCTTCGCCCGACTCGCGCGCTCCGCTTGCCCAGCGCGGCGGAGTCCTCGCGAGCCTATTCCGTCCGAATTGTCCGCTGGGGTCGCGAGCACTAGACGTTCCGCCCGCGCACGCGCGCTGCGCGGTCGGCTCGCGCCAGCGCCAACCCTCCCGAGGCGGCGACCCCGCCCTGTGGCTTGGCCCAGCAGCAGCTCTGGCCCGCTCGTCCCGCTCCCGCCACCCCGCCGGACCGGAGATCGCCAGCGGCTAGGATCGCCCGACCGCCGGGAGGAAGGCCAAGTGCTCCCCCCCCTGGAGGGCCTCAGAGTCGAGGCGTCCTCGGTGACCGCGGCTACGCGCTCCCCGTTCTCGCTCCCCTCTCCGTTCTTCTCCCGGGGTCTGGCCGCCAAGCGATCTCGAACGGGCATTTTCTCGCTCCCCGTCCGTCCGCGATGACGTGGAGCGACGAGGTGCACGAGTGCCGGATCGGCGCTCCGGACTCGCAGAGCAAGCCGACGCCCGGCGTGCGCTACTACCCGCTGGGCAGCGCCCGCCCGGGCGGGCACCGCGTCTCCGCGCCGACGCTGCTGGCGCTCGCGGGCGCGGCCTCGGCGACGCTGTGGCTGAGGCACGCCGCGACGCGGGGCGCGCTGGCGCCGCTTGCACGCCGCGCCGTCGGGTGCCTGGACCGACTCCTGGGCGGCAAGCGCAAGGCGAGGGGGTCGCCGTCGCAGATGGCCGCGGCGGCCGCGCTGCGGCGCCAGCGCCGGAGCTCGGGCGCTTCGACGTCCGGGCGGGACGTGGGGGCCGCGGCCCAGACCAGGGCCGCCGCGCCGGCGGCCGGCAGGGCGCAGCCGGAGCCGGCGCGGCACGTCGCCGGGCGCAAGAACAAGAAGAAGAACAAGCGCAGGTGAGCGGGAGCGGTTCGGCAAGGGCTCCGAACCGACCGCGCCCTCTGTCCTCTTTTCTTGCCCTTCTGCAAACCCCGTTTCATTCCGCCGCGGAGCCGCATCGCGCGGCGGGCGCCGCACCTCGCACGTCGCTCCTCTTCCGCCTCCATGTAACCGCCTTTGACGCGTTCGGTCGACCGGTGCGCTTTGCCCTTTGCGAAAAGCGGACGCGATGGCGCGGGGTGCGGTTGCAAAAAACGAAGAGGAAAACAAAAAGAGCAAGGGAATGCGGGTCTTTGGGCCGCATTGCGCGGTGATCGTGGGATCTATTCGAAGACGCGGACGGCTTTGGTCAACGGCCTCGCCGCAAGCTACGCCGTCCGGCAGAGGTCCGGCGGCAATCGCGTCAGGGGCGCGCAAAGCCGGGATGCGGCGACCGCTCACGCCTCGGAACCGGGGCGACGTCTGGCACGCTCCGGTGTGAGCCTCGCCGGCCGACGGATCCCGTCGACCGGCTTTGCGGCTCTTCACTCGTCCCCCCTTTTCGTTCCCCGTTCCACGTCTCTGCCCTCCTCGCGGTGCCGTCGGCTTCCGCCAAAAGTCGACTCGGAGGAGGCAGCTGCCAACAGCGCATCCAAAAGCCAGAGATGCCCTCCCCTCCTTCCCCCCATCACGCTCCCGCCGAGTCACAAAAGGTACAGCGCTGTGCAGGTCGGAGAGCGGGGCGCGGGGAAAAGAAGAGAAAGAATGAAAGCTCCAATGAAACTGGCGCGTCGCCGCGCGCTGTCGTCGCGCGATCGCGCCGAAAGGATCGCGCAACTAGCCGCCCGCCGCGATCTGTATCCGCCCCTCACGACCCGAGACCAGCGTTCTTGGGCCTCGCCTTGACCTCGATTGGCTCGCGGAGGCCGCGGCCGTCGCGGCCGAGGCCCGCGCCAGGGCCCGAAAAGCCCCACTTGGCCATGAGCTTGGACCCGATCCCGTTCGTGTGCTTTTCAAAGGCCGCAAAGGAGGGGTGCGTCAGCGGAGCGTCGGCGGCGGGGGCAGACTGCTGCGGCGAAGAGGAGGTGGCCGGCGGGAAAAGCCCGCGCGACTCGCGAGAGGCCGTCGAGAGGCCGATGGCTCCCAGCCCGGCGCAAGACTCCTCGTCTCCATCGGCGGTCACGGACGCATCCGCGGTGGATGAGCGGTGCGGGGCGAGGAGGTGGCTCGAGTGGGGAGTGCTCGGGGCGGTGGCGCCGAGCGCTGCAGCGCCGTTGAAGGGCTCGCCGTCCGCCCGCAAAGCCGGCGAGGACGAAACGACATCGGGAGCGCCGCCGATGCTGTCCCTCCCTCCGTCCCCAATGACCGCGTCACCTCCAGTTTCCTCACCCGGGGGCTTTTTCCTGGCGTGCGAGACGACGATGCCAGACTCCTCGGGGCCGGCATCGATGACGCCTGCGCTCACGAACGCCGGCGGGCGCACGCTGGGAGAAAAGGACGAGCTCGGGACGCGCCGCCCCGTCCCTGACCGAGCCTTTGCCCAGGACTGCGGGCCGGAGGGCGCGACCGGTGCGGCACGAACCCGCGAGACGGCGAGCACGGCGACGGGCTTCAAGCGCGCCTTGTACATCGGCGGAGGAGAGCTCGAGTCGCTGCGGGGGCTGTCTCGCGAGCTGCCGCGCTGCGGCGGCCTCGACTCGCGGAGCACGCCGTCGTCCTCGACAGAGCTGGGCGTCGCCGCCGCGTGGAGACCTCCTGCACTCGCCCCCTCCTCCCCGGGGGCGGCTCCGCGCGCCTCGCCTTCGCCCCCCCCGCAGAGGACGCGGTGCGCTGCCTCCCGGATGGCCTTGCGCTCGGCGGCGCGCTCCGCGACGCGCTCGCGCCGCGCCGCCTCCTTCTTCTCCAGTTTGCTCACCACCTTTTCCCTCTGTCGCTGCTTCTTCGTGAGGTGTGGCGTCGGCGCTGGGGCGGAAAACGCTGGCGCGTCGGCGCGCAGCGTGGAGAATCGCGCCGAGGTCCGAGCCAGGCGGGATTGCGCGAAAAGGTCGCCGTCCTGCGCGGCAGGAGCGCCGGGCCTGGGCCTTTCCTCGCCGCTCCCGTTCGCCCCGTCGGTCGCAGCAGCGCTGCTGGCGTGACCCTCCCCGGTGGGCTGTCTCCGCGACGCGAACGGCGGAGTCGGGGACGGCCCGGTGGGCCGGGGGCTGGGCAGGGGCAGGTCGTCGGGATGCGGGCTGAAGCTCTCGCAGGGCGGATCGTCCGAAAGCGAAGCTCCAGAAGCCAATCGCGGCGACGGTGCAGCGACGTAGAGGGACAGCGCTGGAAGGGGTCTCGGGGCGGGGGAGGGGGCCGGGGATGCCCCGAGCTCGGAGGAGGAGAGCGGAGGGTCATGCACGACCTCGAGGAGCTTCACCTCCGCCTCGACAGCTGCCATGGTCTCCGCCTCGACAGCTGTCGTGGTCTCCGCCTCGGCGTCCGCTTCCACGCTTGCCCCCGCGCCAGATCCCTCCTCCGCGGTCTTCGCCTCCGCCTCTTCCCCGAACGCGCCGCCCTCGTCCATCGGAGCGTCCGAGGATCCGTCGCTGTCCTCTTCCGCCTCGCCCTCCTCGACGGCAACCCCCGAGCGCGCGGCCGACCTCGACGCGGCCGCTCTCGGCTCTCCCCACCCCCCCTCTCTCGCGCCTCCGCGCGCCTCGCCCTCCATGGCCGCGACGGCTATGCGAGCCGCCTGCGCGTGCGTGCACCCCAGCCCGATCGCCAGCTGCGCGAGGTGCGACCGCACGACGATGTCGGCCGCGGCACGCGCGGCCGCATCCGCCCTCGGCGGCTGGTCACCCGTCACGGCCGTGGCGTCGTGGTCGCGGACCCTGGCGGCGGCGGCCCCGCCCTTGGTCTTGTTCTTGTTCTTGCCCTTTTGCTTACTCGCGCCGCGCAGGTCGGGCTGCAGCGGCACCTGGAGGATCCGGAGTCGGAAGCAGCTTGCGAGCCGCTGCGCGAGCGCGAGCTGCCGCTTGGAGAGCGTGCCCAGCGCCTCGGCGCGGCGCGACGGCGCCTGCGCCAGGCGACGCAGCGCGCCCAGCAGCCTGCTGCAGAGATGGCGTTCGGGCCACACCAGCTCCAGCGCCGAGGTGACCAGGCGGAGCTCTGAGGGGTCGGCGAAGGGCACGGGCGAGGCGGCGACTGCGCACGAGGCGTCTGCGCCCCGCCCCCCACGCGCGTCCTCGCCCGCGTCGCGGCGCCTCCGGAGCTCTTTCTTGGCGTCCTTTTTGGCAGCGCGCGCCTCGCGCTTGGCTGCCACGGTGGCGGTTTTGCGTGCGGCCTTGGAGAGCGCCTGCCCGGGCAGCAGCGAAGGAGCCGGGAGCTCGTCCAGGTTGCGCCGCGTCTGCGCCGAGGCCGGCAGCAGGTGCAGCGCCCGGCGCTCGCCGCGCGTGAGGTTGCGGAACGCGCTCATGTCGGCGTACGCAAAGCCGCCGTCCAGCGCGTCCTCGTCGATGGCCGTAACCTGCCGCAGCGCCTCCTTGCGCCGTTTCTTCGCGCTCGCCCTGCTGGCCTTGTTCGACGACCCGCGCGACGCCGGCAGCCCGCCCTCTTCCAGCAGCCGGTTGCTGTGCGCCAGGAGACCGCCGACGGGAAACGCTGCCGCCAGCTCTGCGCGCGACAACGGACGGCGCGCGGCATCGCCGCCTCCCTCCCGCCCCGCAGTGCCGCCGTCCTCCTCCTCCTCCTCCTCCTCCTCCTCTTCCTCCTCCTCCTCACCTTCGTCGTCCTCCTCCTCACCTTCGTCCTCCCCACCCTCCCGGTCGAACATCCGGCGCACGCGACGCGCCTCGTGGGTGTCGTGTGCCTCCCCCATCAGCTCGTGCGCCAAGAGGTCTTCGGCAAACAGCTGCACCCGCGGGACGCCCATCGCATTCTCCTCCTCCGAAGAGTACCCCAGCATGAGGCGGTGCAGAGAAGACGTCGGCGAGGGGCAGGAAGAAGAAGAGGAGGAGGAGGAGGAGGAGGACTCCGACGACGACGACGATGACGACGACGAAGACGACGACGACGAGCGTTTGGGCGGGGCATCGCTCGCAGTGCCGTCGATCGCGTCCCCCTCTGCCTCAGCGTCCCCGCGGCGTTCACCTGCGACGAGTCCGACGCCGCCCGGCGCCGCCCTCGGGCCTCCGGTGGCCGCGGGACGCGCCCGTGGCCGTCGTCCGAGCTCTTCGCCGCTCTCCGCTGCCGCCCCAGACTCCCCGATTCCATTCGATTTCCGGTCGCGCGATTTGGCCGCCTCTTGGGCGCCCGCCCACGACGGTCGAGATCCGCGCGCGAGATCCGGCGCGCGGAGGCCGCCCCGGCAGCGGCGGGTGCGGCTCGCCTCTGATCCGGCGGCTTCTCCCGCATCTTGGCCGTTCTCCGCGCTGCTCTGTTCCGAATCGCCGTCAGAGTCACTTCCCTTCCAGACGCCGACGTCGGCAATGTCCGTTCCCGCAAACGCGGCCAGCAACTCGGCCGGGACGTCCGCGAGCGAGCCCAGCGACTCGTCCGAGTCGACCGAACGGGCCGCCGCGCGGCGACCCCTCGGTCGCCGGGGGGGCATACGAGCACTGTGCGTCGAAATCAATGGACGCACCGCGGAGAAACGAACCAATTCGAGAGATCGGTCGAGAGCGCAGGACGAGCGGACGAAGACGCGCGCGGAGAGGCCCCGCGGGCAAACCGAAGCGCGCACGCGGCAGCGACCGCGCAACGTCGCGGCGCGCGATATGGGTAAAGGGACGCGCAAAGCCCAATCCGCGGGTGCCAAAGGGTCAGCTAGGCTTGGCGATACGCAGCGGTAAAACGCGTTTTTCGCGCTCCGCCAGGTGGAGGGCGCGGCGCGGCGCGCGCGCGCGCGCGATGCGCCGCTTTTGGCTTCGCGGGCGGGGGGAGGCGGGTGGCGCAGCGCGGCGAGGGGGAGATTCGGGGGTGGCGGAATGGGGGGGTCGACGCGTGGCGCCGAGAGCTCTTCAACTGCGTCTTTCATCATCGAGCGGGCATGGTCCCTCGGCAAGTCAGGGCGGGAAAATCCACCGGGGGGAGACGCAAAGGGAGAGACGAAAGCGTAAAAAAAAGAGGGGGAAGGGGAGAGCAGGGGGGCGGGGAGGTGGAGAAAGCAGGCGTGGGTGGGGGAACGCAGGAGAAGAGTCGGGTGAGGTCGTCACCAGCTCCACATTCAGCGAGCGCAGCCGAGCTCGGATCGCGCCGATCGAAAGTCCGATCGGCGCACTCGGGCGACGTTTGCGGAGGTTTCAAAACGGACGGGCAGAAGGCGTGCAGACGAGGGCGGGGTGGAGAGGCGCACGGACGGTGGTAAGGGGAGCGAGTGCAGGTGGGTGAGCGGAAGAACGAGAAAAGGGCGAAAGAAACGGACGGGTGCGGGAGTGCGGAAAGGAGGGGAGTAAACAAACGGTAGAGCAGCGACACTCGGGGCAGAAAACCGGGGGGAGTGGGTGGCGGGGGGGAGCGGGGGGGACAAAAAAGACCTGGGAGGTGCAGTCGGGTCGCAGCGCGACGGTTGGAGCGCAAGAGGCAGGAGCGGTCGGGAACGGGGGCGGAGGCATTCACCGAGCAGCGACCCGCGCCTCTATCCCTTGCCGTCACCGCTTCTGCCCCCCCCGGAACCCAACGCGTGCATGAAATGCTCGTAGATGGGCGTAGCGGCCGGCAGGGGGTCAGCGCCGGGCGCCGGAGCGCCCGGGCCGTCTCCTGAAAGTGCGGCCACGTTGCCTGCCGGCGACGTCGCGAGCGCACTCGGGTGCGAGCCCTGGCTGGGCGGCGAGGGAGGCACGGTCGCGGCGTTCGAGTGCGCTGGCGAAGCGCGCAGCGCGCCAGGCGGCCCCGGAGAAAACGAAGGCGACGACGACCTGTGCCGTGAGGCCTGCGCCGAGGGGGGCTGCGAGAGCGCGGGCGCCGAGGGCGACGAGCGCTGCGCGGGCCACGACGACGAGCCGGCTACGCCGCGGGCCGAGCGCCCCTGCGAGAGCGACGCAGCACGAGCGCCTTGCGACTGCGACTGCGAGTGTGCGTACGCCTGCGCTTGCGACTGCGCGTACGCCTGCGCGTACGCCTGCGTCTGCGCTTGGGCCTGCGCCTGCGCCTGCATGTGCGCCTGCGCCTGCGCGGCCCAGGCGACCTGCGCGGCCCGGGCGGCCCACGCCGTTTGCATCGCCTGGGCCGCCTGCATCGCGCCGGCTCGGCGCTGCTTGTCCATCAGCGAGCGGTGGTACTCGGCCAGAAAGACCGCCTGCCCCGCCGGCGTCGTCGTGGGCACCGGAGGCGGGGGCGGCAGCCCCGGCGGAAAGCCAAAGCTCCCGACCGGTGGGGGCGACGCCGCCGCCGAAGGCCACGCTCCCGGTGGCGACGGCGACGGCGGCGCCCCCGTCGGCGTAGCGGCCCAGAGCGCGTTCGCCGCGGACGGCGAGGCGAACGCCCCGCGCGGCGGCGACTGCGGCGGAGGTGACGGCGAGGCCCATGGGGCACCAGGAGGCTGCACCAGGCCGGGCCAACCGGGCCCCGCGAACCGCAGCGGCGAGCCCGAGCTGCCCGGAGAGTACTGCATCCCGTTGGACGCGTGCACGGGACCGAATCCAAATTGCGCCGCGGGGCCGTACGCGGCCGCGGCCGCGGCGGCCGAGGCGGCCGTGGCGGCCGCGGCCGCAGCCGCAGAGCCGACGCGCCCCGAGCCCGTCGAGTCGAGCGCGCCGCCGGACGAGCCCTGCGACGTCTGTGCCGCGGGACCAAAGGACGCGGAGGACGGGAACGCGATCGGCGGCGCGAACGACGCCTGGCTGCGGCCCGGCCCGGCCTGCGAAGAGCGCGTCTGGCCCGCCTGGGAGGGCCCCCCCGCCCGGCTCGCCAGCGCGAGGCCCTGGGGAGGCGGGGCCTGCGACGCCTGGCTGAGACCCTGCGGTATCCCACGCGGCGCCGCCTGGGAGGCGAAGCTGACCCCGAACGCCGCCGGCCGGCCGGGGCTCGACGAGGCCTGGGGCGCTTGCGACCCAACGCCAGACCTGCGAGGCGAAAAGGCCGCGACGCTGGCCGGCTGGCTGGCGCTCACGCGCGTCTCGAGCGACAAGGGCGGCGGGAACGCCGAGAGCCGCGCGTCGGCGGCCGTGTCTGCCGCAACCGCGGCCGAGGCGGCGGCCACGGAGGCGGCGGCCGCCACGGCGGCGGCGGCGGCGGCCGAGGCCGAGGCCAGCGAGGGCGGCGCGGCGTGGTCGGCGGCGCTGTCGGACGAGTCGCACAGCGGGCGCGCCGCGGGCAGCGGGCCAGGAGACGACGCCACGCCCACCGGGTGCGTCGCGCTGAGCGGGTGGCCGGCGCCGCGCGGGCCCGCCTGGGGGACGCCCTCGACGCTCAGGCTCCTGGGCGCGAGCCCCAGGGCGGACGGCGGAGCCAGGTTGGACGGCCCGGCCCCGACGCCAGAGGCCTGGACGCTCACGCTGACGCCCGACGGCACGCGCGCGCCGGCAACGCTGAGCGCCCCCGAGGCCGAGGGCGCGGGGGCGCCGCCGCCGCCGCCTGGCGCGAGGGCGCCGGGCGACCGTGGCGTCCCGCCGGCCGAGCCCTCTGCGGAGAGCGTGGAAACGCGCGGAGGGGTGCCGCAGCACTCTGGGACGGTGGGCATGGACGCGACGCGCGGGAGCGTGCCCGAGCACGCCGCCGGCGCCGTCGAGAGCGGCGAGGGCCCCTGCGGCGCGGCGGCCGCGAGGCCCGCGCCCGCGGCCCCAGGCGGCGAGCCGTATGCGCCCGCCTCCATCTCGCGGACAGAGGCCATGGCCACCGCGGCCGCGACGGCCGCCTGCGCGGCGGCGCGCGCCGCCGGCGTCGAGGCCCCCGAGGGCGTCGAGACGCCCAAGCCCGAGGCGAGACCCCGGCCGGCCGCGGCAAGCGCGGCGACGCCCGGGGCCTGGCGCGCGCCCGCGGGCTCGGAGGCCGCCGAGGGGGCGGCGCTCGCGGCGCTGATGCGCGTCGGGAGGCGGATGCGTAGCGGAGGAGGGCTCGGGGACGGTTCCGCCGCAAGCGGCCGAGGTTCTGGTGCCGCGGGCGACGAGCGGGACGCCTCGATCTGGGGCGTCTGCGTCGACCCAAACCCCGAGGCCGCGCCGGTCCTGGCGCCTGCGGCCGAGCCGGTCACCGAGGCACCCGGCGCGGCGGCGCCGGCGGCGGTCGCGGAGGGGGGAGAGAAGCGTGTCGCGGAGGGGAGCGCGGTTCGGGGGAGGAGGTCGCGCCGAGCCGGGCCCAGAGGCGCGGCAGAGGACCAGAGGCCGGCCTCTGCGGTCGGGGCGGCGGCTGCGACAAAGGCGCCGGCGGGCTCGCCGAGCCGGTGCGACCTCTGCCCAGGCCCCGGTCCCTGTCCCGGCGCCGGCCCCGGCCCGGAGGTGCCCGGCCCCGGCCCGGGTCCGGCGTCTGGTTCCGTCGCGCCGCCTCCCCCCGCCCGAAAGGGCTGGGAGGCGCTCTCCCCGCTCGCCTCGGCGGCTGCTCCCGAGGACCTCCGTCCTGGCACCTCTCCGGGGGACTCGCCCGAGCCCTCCTCGAGCAGGCGCGAGGGCCTCGCAAACTGCCCCGGACCCGCCGTCGCCGGCCCCCGCCCGGGACGCGGGGTCGCGTAGGGCCTCGCGAGGCCCAGCGAGGTCGGTGATGACGTGTCGGTGACCTCTGCGGAGCGCGGGTACGCGGCCTGCGGCCTAGCGGCCTGGGCTCGCGGCGTCCCCGCGCCCGGCCCCGGCCAGGCGTCGCCCCGGTGGGCCGCTGGCCGGAAGGCGACCGCAGGGGTGGGGGGGGCCTGCGCGCGCCCGGAGCTCTCGCCGACGTGCTCTGCGGCGCGCTGTGCGCGTTCGTCCGCGGCGCGCTGCGCGGCGCGGCGCGCGACCGCCGAGGACGGCGCGTAGTTGGCTGGCAGGCGGGCAGGAGGGTGCGCGGCGGCCTGCGCCGCAGGCCGCGGCCTACCCCCCTGCCCCTGCGCGTTTCCCAGCCTCCGTCCGACCCGCTCGGCCTGGTGCGCTCTCGAGGCGCCCTCGTTCGCGCCCGCGATCGCGACGGCGTCGTCGTCGCTGTCGCTGGAAAGGAGGTCGACGACGTCCTCGTCGGGCCGCGCCCGCCCCGCGGCGGCCTGCGCCTCGGCGGCGGCGGCCGCCGCGGCCGCGGCGGTCGAGGAGGCCAAAAAGTCCTGCGCGGCGCGCCGCAGCTCCTCTTCGGGCGACATGGACGCGTCCGAGGACGACGATGACAACACTGCCGGAGCCGGCGCCGCGTCCGAGGACGACGTGAGGCTGATGGCGATGACCGAGCCCGCGGGCGAGGAAGCCGGGCGGCGGGGCGGCTCGGCGGGCTCCGCGGTGCCGCCGCGGGTTCCGTCGCGCTCGCGAGCGCTGGCTCGTGTCGTCGCGCCGAGACCGTCGGCGCCGTCGCCGGCCTCGTCCTTGATGTCTCGCGCAGACTCGCCGGCGCCCTCGCCGGGGCCGAGCCCCGCGGCGTCGGGTCCGCCTGGCCCCCCGTCGGCGTCGCCGTGGTCGGCCGCCTCGGCGGCGGCGCGCTCGGCCTCCTCGCGGCTCTCGGCGCCATCTCGCTCGCGCAGGAGCCTGTCGCGCTCCTCGACGAGGTCGGCGTCGCCCTCGTCTGGGCTCTCGAGCACGCTGCGCCACCGGCCTCCCGGGGGGTCGGAGGGCCTCCAGCGCCCGTCGGGGGAGATCTCGATCTCGTCGACGTCGGGGCGGTGCGCGCCGAGCGCGTCGAGCACGCGCTGAAAGTAGACGTCGCGCTCCAGGTCGAGCGCCGTGCCGGACTTGAGCGTCATCGGGTCGAGCCACTTGCGCGAGCTCGCCGCCGCCGCCAGGAACGACGGGAGGTCGAACGGGCGCAGGCCCGTCGCCCCGGCCAGGCGCCCGGGCGTCGTCAGCCGCGCGCCCGTCAGCGCGTCCGTCAGCGGCACGTCCTGGAACTCGACGCGGATCGAAAAGGCCGAGGAGGAGGAGGAGGAGGCCGGAGAGGGAGGCGCCGCAGGCCCAGGCGAGGCGGCAGGCGGAGCGGAGCGGGCGGCGGAGGAAGGGGGGACGGAGGAGGCAGGAGCGGCGGGGGGGACGGCGAGGGTCGGAAGGGCGGGCGGGACGGGGGCGGAAGGCGGGGCGAAGGCGCCGGCGGCTCCGTTGGTCGCTGCTCCGGCGCCTCCCCCCCCTCCGTCCGCCCCCTCGCCCGGGTGCGAAGCCGGCGACGCGGGCGACGGCGGAGACGGCGGCGAAGGCGGCGAGGGGGGCACGCCGTCGGCGGCCGGGGCCCGGGGCGTCGACGGCTCGGGCGCCGAGGGTGACGGCGCGTCCGTCCGCGGCTCGCGGCGCTTGGCCTCGCCTCGTGGGGAGCCGTCCTCGTCCCTGGGTCGTTTCGCCGTCGCTCCCGGCGACGATGCGTCGGCTGGGGGGGCGGCGCCGCCCGGGGGAGCGTTCTCGTCGTGGGCGCCCGCGCCGGTCGCCGCCGCGGCTGCCGCCGCTCCGTCGCCTCTCCCGCCGCCCTCGCCGCCGTCGGCGCCGGCGGCCCTCCGCCGGACGTGGGCGAGGCTCTCTCTCCTGCCGGCGGCTTCCTCGGGATCGTCGAGCAGCGCCTTTGCGTCGACGTCCGCAGCGTCGGCGCCGCGCACCAGGAGCGCGGCGCGACGCGCGGCGCGGACGAGCCGCAGCGCCTGTGCGCGGGCGGCGGGGGGGCCGTCAGGGACGCCGTCGGCCGCGGCGGAGGCGTCGTCCGCCCCGGTCCGGTCCGCGAGCGTTCCGGCCTGTCTGGCTTCCCTTTCGCGAGTCGAGAGCTCGAGCACCTCGTCGGCGGTCCTGCGCCGCTGCCTCTGGACCATGAGGACCCAGACGCCCTCGTCGGCGGCCGAAAAGGTGAGCTGGTTGATCCTGGGCGCGAGGTGCGGCGTGAGGTCGACGGCGGCGTCGCGCGCGAGCGGCCCCGCCGCGGTGCCCGCGAGGCGGGGCGCCGGGCGAAAGGTGCGCCCGTTGATCGCGAGCTCGCTGTACCTGGGCCATCGGAAGCGCGCCCGCACGCCGTCCCGGATGCAGACGCAGACGCATGCGACGCGCTCGCCCGGAGGCGCGACGGGGTCGGAGCAGCTGATGCCCACGCGCGCGGCGAGCGCCGGCAGCGGCCCCGAGGCGGACTGGAAGGGCTGCGCGCCGGGCGTCTCCTGGAGGCGCACCGGCGTGACGACCCAGGGCTCGACGGCGAGCCAAAAGGGGTCTGCGAGCCCCGCGCGGCAGAGCTCGCACAGGTGCGGCTCGGGCGCCCCGCGGACGCAGAGCGCGTGCTGCAGCACGCCGCACCCCGGCCCCGTGCAGGCCACAAGCCCGCCCGTGCCCGGCGCCGTCACGCGGCAGATGCAACGCAGCAGCGTATCCTTTGGCGCGCGGCGCGGGACGCAGTACAGCTCCGGACGCAGCTGCCGCACGGGCGCCCGCAGCGGCCGCACGCCGGGCACGGCGGGAGCGGCCCCGCGGCGCCGCGGGTGCGGGGCGGCGGCGGCGGCTCCCGCCGACCCGGGCTCGGCGCCCGCGGACGACCACCAGCCCGGGCCGGCGGCGACCGCCGCGCGCGCGCCGGGGCGGGGAGGGGTGACCGAGAAGCCGCCGGAGTGGCGGGAAGCCGCGTCGCCGGCGCCGCCCTGGGCCCGCGACCCGCCCGGGCCTGCAGTCGAGGCGGCCCCGGCCCCAGAGCCGGAGCCGGAGCCCCCGAGCCCCTGCGGGCGCGCCGCGCCGCCGCGGACGACGTCGTCGAGCCAGGCGGGGGCGTGCGTGGGCTTTGCGCTCACGATCGCCCTGACACGGTCGAGGTAGAGGTGCTCAAGCAGGGCGGCGGCAGCGGACAGGTCGACGTGCGTGGGCGGCGTCAGGCCCGCCGCGATGCGGCTCGCGAGGTCGGCCTTGCGACCCTGGCGGGAAAGACCCATGTTTCCCGCCAGCTCCTTCAGCTCCGGAACCATCAGCACCGCCAGAGCGTCGTGAAGGTCTTCCCGCCGAAGCGGGATCGGAGGGAGACGCAGCAGAGGGGCCATCTCGCACGCGAGGGAGGGAAAGGAGGAGGGGCGGGAGGAAAGGGAGTGATGGCGGCCTCGGACGGCCTCGGGTCTCGGGCCGCCGAGGCGCGTTCCTCCTGTGCGTCGCCGGCCTTGTGCGCAAGAGAGGGTCCCTCTGGGTGAAAGAAAACAAAGGTGTGCAGCCCGAACCGGCGCTCGCAGGGGAAAGCCGCGCCGGCAACACCGGAGTGGAGGCGATCTGCAACGAGCCAGGGGAGGGAGGGGGGGGGGGGAGAGGAGGGAAGCGATGGGCGACGACAAGCGAGGAGCGGCGCACAAGGAGAGACCGGAGAGCGATCGAAGACGACAGAAGGCTCGATCGGGGCGTGGACGCCCGTCGCGTGCGGCCGCGCGCGCTCGCCGCCGGGTCGCGTCGACGAGCGGGGAGCAGGGGCCGCTCGAAACGCAGCGCCCCGCTCGCCCCCGTCGTGCTCGGGGAGACCAGCTCGGGGCGCTTGGTCCACGTTCCGCGCGTTTCCACATCGGCACCGCGACGCTGCGTGCGCGCGCCCCATCCGCCCCAGCTCGGCCTCCCGCGCCGGCCAGTCGTCGAGGGCGAAGCGCCGGCCGCACCCCTCCCGTCGTCTCCAGCCCTCGGCCCAAGCTCCCGTCCCCCCTCCCCCTCACCCCTCCTGCGCCCGAGCCCCGCGCGCACGCGCGGCGAGGGGACGGCATCCGCGGGGATGGGCACGGACGCACCTCAGAGTCCGTCGGCGATTTCGAATTGCAATGCGTCGCCGCGCCGGCCGACGCTCAGGCGACAGGCATCGCGCGGGGCCGCCGCGCGGCGGGGCTGGCCGCGGTCGCCTGCCGTGGCGTCCGGGCGCGCCGGCCTCCGCGCTCCCTCGTCCGCGCGCTCCCCTGCGGGGGCGCCGCGCGATCCGGAAAACGCGTTCGATGCGCCGACAGATGCCTCCGCGCGGCGCGCGGCCCGTCGCGAACGCTCCGCCGGTCGCGCGACCTTGCGCATGGGGCGGGGGAGGGAGGGTGGGAGGGAGCGGGCGGTGGGGGACCTGGCGCGCGGCCGGGCGCGCGCCCACCTGCCGGGGCCATGGAGGCCGCGCGTCAGGCGCGCGCGCCGCGGGAGGGGGCGCGGGGGGAGGAGGGGGGGCCCAAGGGGCCCAAGGGGTCCGCAGCGGCCCAAGCGCGGCGGGCGCGGCGATCTGCGCATCCACTCTTCCCGCTGTCGCGATCGGTGGCTGCAAGAGCGGTCCTATGAAACACGTCACCCGTATCGGGATTGCTCTCGCGGCCTTTTTGGTCTTCTGGGCGACACTGCTGGCGGCGAGCGAGCCGGGCTCGTTCCACACCTTTGTGCTCTGGGTGCGCCTCTCTTTTCATTTTTTTCTGCGCCGCCTCCCCGCGCACGCGCGATCGCACGGCGCGCCACGCGGGACGGAACGGCACAGATCGCGCGGAGAGGGTGTCGGGGCGCGCGGATCGCGCCGAGCCGCGCCGGGAGCACGCCGCAGGGAGTGGCGAGATCGCGCCGAGCTGCGAGCGGAGCAGAGCGGAGAGGGGGGCGGGTGCCGGGGGGGGGAGGTGGGGGAGAGGTGGAGGGGCAGGAGCGGTCGCGCCGCGATGGGGCGGGGGTGGTCGGGGATCGCGCGCTGGGCCCGCGAGTCTCGACCCCGCGCGCCTTTGTCGTTTCGTCCCGCGCAGCTTCCGTTCCTCCTGGTCGTCGCGCTCGGCGTCTACCTCTTGGGGGCACTCGTCTACGGAGTCGCGACCTTTCGCTCGGTGCCCGAAGAGGCCGAGTCTCTGCAGAGGGTGCGACCGCGGACCGGGCGCGAGAGGGGCGAGCGGGGCGAGCGGGCCGCGGAAAGCGGGGGTAGGCCGGCCAGCGAGGCCGAGCGGGCCATTGCGCGCGGAGCGCGTCGGCGCGGCGGCGAAACGCGGCTTGCTTCTCGCTGCGTTTGCGGCAGAGGGCGAGGAGGCGGCGGAGGGGAGACGGAGGACGAACGGCCGATCATCAAGGAGGGGGGGGGGGGGATTTTTCTCTTCTGATGGTTTTTTCCGAGGGCCGGCACCCAGGATGTCCAGGATCGGCGGAGGCGGCAGTGCGACGGAGACGCGAGTGGGCACGCGTCGGTTGCGTCGACCGCGCGTGTGTTTGCGGGCATTTTTCGTGTTTTATCTGCTTTTTCGCTGCATTTTCGTGTGTTTTCCTGGCCTTTTTCGAACCTTTTCCGGGCCTCGGGCTCTCGGCGCGTTTGCGTCTTTTGCGCGGTCTTCGCTTCGCGCTTCCCCGCGCTTTTCTCGTCGATTCCTCGCCCACCTCGGCGTTCTCCGCACCATGCGCGTTTTCCTCGCGCGCTGTCGAGCGCCCTTTCACGGTCGCCGTTTGCCGCTCGCTCCCCTCGCTCACACGTCCCTCCGCCCCCCTCCCTCCCCCCCCCACACGCCCCTCCCCCCCCTCCCTCCCCCTTCTCGCCCAGCAGTTGTCAGAGCCCTGCCGCCTTGGCGCTGAGCGATGGCGGGAAAGGCGGGCCGCGCTGATTCAGCGTGGGCCAAAGACTGGACGCGGGGCGGGCGGGGCTCGTATATGACGCGGGCCCGGCTCTGTTCCTCGGCCGTCTTTTGCGTTTGTCTGCTCGCAGACCCTCCTCTCGTCCGTTCGCCCGCTCCGTCCGCGCTCCCCGCCGGATTCCCCCGAGCTTCCGCGACCTGAGCGCCATGGCCCCGGGACGCACCACGAGCCGCGTCGAGGATGGCATCGCGATCCTGACGCTGGACAACCCCCCCTTCAACGCGCTGAGCCCTCCCGGTGCGTGTTCGCAATGGGGTCGCGCGAGCGCGCGTGGGCGCGTCTGGATCCCTCCCGCGCGGCGTCCGAGCGCCGGCCGCGGTCTCGGAGCGCCGAGCGCCGAGAGTGCCGACCGCGACCCCGCCCCCACGCTCGTCCGCGCGCGCGCGCGCAGTGCTCAAGACGCTCGGGGAGGAGCTCAAGAAGGCGCAGAACGACCCCAACGTCAAGGCCATCATCGTCACCGGCGCCAACGGTGCGAGCAGAGCGGCGCGCACGCGCGGAGACCGAGGGAAGCGGGGGGGGGGGAGAGGATTGTGCGAGGCTGCCGTGGCACGCCGCCCGAGGGGTGGGGGGACGATTATGAGGATGCAGGGGAGAAGGGGGGAGGGGGAGGGGGGGGGAGGGGGGAGAGGGAGAGAGGGGGGAGAGGGAGATGGGGGGGAGGGAAGAGGGAGCGCGGGCATGTGATGGGGAATCGGCGCGGGCATGCGGGCATGCGGGCATGCGGGCATGCAGGCATCCGGGCATGCAGGCATCCGGGCATGCAGGCATCCGGGCATGCAGGCATCCGGGCATGCGGGCATGCGGGCGACGCGAGTGCAGAAACGGGGATGGCTCGGAAATGGGGACGGCTCGGCAACGGGGACAGCTGGGCAACGTCGCTCGACTCTAATTCCTCTCCCCCCCCTCCCCCCCTCCCTCCCTCCCTTGTGTAGGTCGTTTTTGCGCTGGGTTTGACATCAACGAGTTTGCCAAGGCGATGAGCGGCGACGGTCCGAAGAACGGTCTCGACCAGACGGTGAACGACACGCTCACCCGGTTCATGGAGGAGGGTCCCAAGCCGACGGTGGCCGCGGTCGCGGGCGTGGCTCTGGGCGGCGGGTGCGAGGTCGCGTGCGCGGCCAACGGCCGCGTGGGCGTCCGCGGCGTGAAGATCGGCCTTCCCGAGCTGACGCTGGGCATCCTGCCCGGCTTTGGCGGCACGCAGCGCCTTCCGCGCCTGATCGGCCTGCAGGAGGGCGTGACGGCCATCCTGACGTCCAAGCCGATCAAGTGCGAGCGCGCGCTCGAGCTGGGCTTTTTCGACTCGCTGGTGGGCAGCGAGGCCGAGCTGCTTCCGGCGGCCAAGAAGCTGGCGCTGGACCTGGCGTCCGGGCGCAAGCAGCGCGTGTACGCGCTCCGGTACGACGCCAAGCTCCCCTCGGACCGGGCCGAGGCGGCCGCGCTGATCGACTTTGCCAAGGAGGAGACGGCCAAGCGCGCGCGCAACCTGGAGCACCCCCTGCTGATGCTGGACGCGATCAAGACGGGCCTGCTCGAGGGCGGGCACGCGGGCGTGGCGGCCGAGACGCGCGCCTTTGAGCGCGCGACGCACCTGCCGGCGCACGCGGCGCTGGTGCACTTTTTCTTCGCGTCGCGCGCGACCAAGAAGGTCGCGGGCGTGACGGACCGCGGGCTCAAGCCCCGGCCCGTCAAGCTGCTGGCGGTCGTGGGCGGCGGGCTCATGGGCTCTGGCATCGCGACGGCCTCGATCCTGGCGGGCATCCCCACGATCCTCAAGGAGATCGACCAGCGCTTTCTGGACGCGGGCGTGGCGCGCGTCCGGGCCAACCTGGCCTCGCGCGTGAAGAAGGGCCGCCTCTCGGCCGCCAAGGCCGAGCAGACGCTCGCGCTGCTGCGTCCGACGCTCTCCTACGACGGCTGGCGCGACGTGAGCCTGGTGATCGAGGCGGCCGTGGAGCGCCTGGACCTGAAGCAGCGCATCTTCCGCGAGCTGCGCGACGCCACGGGCCCGCAGACCATCCTGGCGACCAACACGTCGACCATCTCCATCCTGGACGTGGCCGCGCAGATCCCCGAGGACGTGCGCCGCGTGATCGGCGCGCACTTTTTCTCGCCCGCCCACGTCATGCCGCTGCTGGAGATCGTCGTCACGCCGCAGACGGACCCCCAGGTGCAGCTCGACGTGCTGGCCTACGGCGCGCGCATCGGCAAGACGCCCGTGGTCGTCGGCAACTGCCCGGGCTTCGCCGTCAATCGCGTCTTCTTCCCCTACACGCAGAGCGCCTTCGTGCTCGTCGACGGCGGCGCGGACCTCTACGCCATCGACAGGGCCATCAAGGACTTTGGCATGCCCATGGGACCCTTCCGCCTCGGCGACCTCGTCGGCAACGACGTCGGCTTCCACATCGGCAAGACGTACGTCGAGGCCTTTGGCGACCGCGTCCGACGCACCGAGCTCGTCCCGCTCCTCTACGAGAACGACCTCCTCGGCGAGAAGACCGGCAAGGGCTACTACAGCTACGACGCCAAGCGCAAGGCCACCCCCAACCCGGGCGTCCTGCCGCTCGTCGAGCGCTCGAGGGCCGCGGCGCGCTTCTCCCCGGAGATCAAGGCCTACGTCGCCAAGATCGCCGCAGACCCCCAGAAGATCGTCGAGTTTCTCTTCTTCCCCGTCGTCAACGAAGCGGCGCGCGTCATCGCCGAGGGGATCGTCGACAAGCCCGCAGACCTCGACGCGGCGACCATCCTCTCCATGGGCTTCCCGCCCTACAGGGGAGGAATCGTGCACTGGGCGGACCACGTCGGAGCACGCAAGATCAGAGACACGCTCGACGAGTACGCACGAGTCTTCAAGCCCGCGGGACTCGAAAACATCTTCAAACCGTCCCCCTTCCTCGACCAGGTCGCCAACAAGAACGGCAAGCTCTCCGCAGGAGCAGCACAGGCCAAAATCTAACAAGGATGCGGACGTGCATCCATGCACGGACATGCACAGCCATGCACGGACATGCACAGCCATGCACGGACATGCACAGCCATGCACGGACATGCACAGCCATGCACGGACATGCACAGCCATGCACGGACATGCACAGCCATGCATGCACAGCCATGCATGCACAGCCATGCGCGGGGAAAACCCCTTGTTCTCGTTTCCCTCTTTCCCCTTGTTCCCGCCCCCCCACTCGTCCCCGCAAAAAAGGAAAAAAGAATCCCAGAATCCCCCCATCTAGCGTTCTCTCCCCCCTCCCCCCCCCTTCCTCCTCCTTCCGCCCGCCTCTGGACGTCCGGATCCGCGCTCCCTTCGAGACCTCCTCGCCCGGCGACGGCACTTTGGAATTTTGCACACGATACATTCGCGACGACAGGCATACGGAAACGGAGCGGAAAGGAAGGGAAAGAGGGACGCAAGTGGGAGGGGGGGGGAGGGGAGACGGGGCCCCTGGCGAGGCGTGAGCGAGAGCAGGTGCGGGCGAATTGCGTCGGGAAATGAAATGTGCAGCAAGGGGACGGAAACGAGGCTGGCGCCTTGGCGGGCGAAGAGGAACACGCAAAGGGAGGGCGCCTCTCGGAGCCGCATCGCCGCCCCTCCGCGCGGCGTCGCCAATGGTCGCCTTGGCGCGTCTCTTCACCGTTCGTTCCTCGGCGCGAGGGTGTGTCCTGCGTCCTTGTCGGACAGGAGGGGAAATCCGTGCGCTCTGAACGCCTTGATGACGGCGGCCTCGACCGCCTTGGCGCCCGAGGCGCCCTGGGCGTCGGGCGGCATGCGCGCATAGGCAAACTCGGCGTCGGGGTCGCGCACCCGCGAGGCCCCCGACCGCCGGCGGTGCTGCGCCACGCGCCCGCGCAGCGAGTCCGTGCTGCCCACGTAGAACGCCCCATCTCGAGTCCGCGCCACGTACACGAACGAACCGCCCACCGTCCGAGGCGGAGGCGCAAACCCCCGGCGCAGAAGACGCACAGAGGGAGCAGTCGAGGAGGAGGAGGAGGAGGAGGAGAAGGAGGAGGGGGAGGATGACGACGACGGCGAGGAGGAGGAGGAGAAGGAGGAGGGGGAGGATGACGACGACGGCGAGGAGGAGGAGGAGAAGGAGGAGGGGGAGGATGACGACGACGGCGAGGAGGAGGAGGAGAAGGACGGACTGGCCGCGGAGATCTCGTCAGAGTCGGGCAGGAGGCTGCGGAGGCTCTTTTCGATGGCATCGGCGAGCAGTTCCGCCGCCTCCTCGAGCGACCGGCCGCCCGCAGACGCCCGCCGCGTCGAGTAGAACGGCGGCGGCGAGTACGGCTGCAGAGTGGGCGCGGGAGACGGAGGAGGAGACACGGGCGAGGCGGCAGAGGGGCGCGAGACGCGCTCGGGAAGGCGGGGTGGAGTCTGGAGCGAGGGGCTCGCGCCCCCGTCCGCTGCCGCCGTCTCGCCGGCCCCGCCCTCGCCCTCCCTCCTCCCGCCCGCCTCCCACCTCTCGCCGGCCGCGCCCTCGCCCTCCCTCCTCCCCTCTCCGTCCGCTCTCGCTTCTGCGTAGATTTCGGCCGCTCTGCGGAGAAAGCCTGTTGGGAGTCCAGCTTCGCGGGCAACATCGAGCGCGAGGCTCTCGCGGCACTCGCCCTCCTCGAGGCGCCAGGTGGGCCGCAGCCCCCCCTCCCCGTCCGGCCGCACGCCCATGCGCCAGCGGTGGAGCTGCGGAAGCCGCAGCGTGCGCTGCAGCAGGCCGTGGAGGTGCGTGGCGAGCGCCGCCTTGGCGCCGGCGCGGTCGAGGGCCTCGAGCAGCGCGCCGGCGACGGCCTCGCCGGCGGGCGCCTCGGTGCCGCGCCCCAGCTCGTCCAGCAGCGCGACCGCGTGCGGGTCGGCGTCGTCCAGCACGCGACGGATCTCCGCCGCCTCGAGCGCAAACCCCGAGATGCCCTCCAGCGGCGCGTCGCCCGAAAACGTACGCAGCGCCAGCGACGAGACGTACGGCAGGCTCGAGCCCGCCGCGCACGGCGCGCGCAGGCCGCACGCCCCCAGCGCCACCGCCCCGGCCACCGACCGCAGCAGCGTCGACTTGCCGGCCATGTTCGGACCCGTGATGATCGCCTGCCGCGACAACACCACGTCGTTCCGAACCGTCCACGCCGAACGACCCTCCATCCAGTACGGAAAGACGCCCAGCAGACGCAAGGGGGGAGAGGGAGGCGGGCGAGGTGACGAGGAGCGAGCTTGCAACGGGGCGGGCCCGACAAAGCCAAACCCTGCCCCAACGCAACTCGCTCCTCCGCCGAGATCAAGCCCTTTTTCAATGCGACTCGCCCCCCCGCCGAGGCCGAGCTCTCCTCCAGCGCCGCTCGCCCCCCCGCCGAGGCCGAGCTCTCCCCCAGCGCCGCTCGCCCCCCCGCCGAGGCCGAGCTCTCCCCCAGCGCCGCTCGCCCCCCCGCTCCCTCCCTCGCCCCACTCGTCCTCCCAGTCTCCCCGGGCGCGTCGTCTGGCGCGGAGCGCCATGCGCGCGGCGTCGTCTCCGTAGGCCATCTCTGGCCCCGTCCAGCCGCGCCGCGCGGCCTCGCGGGCGTGCGCCTCGAGCGAGGCGGCGGCGAGCGCGAGCGCAGAGGCGGCCACGAGCGCGGGCGCGGCGCCGCGCAGGTCGCGCGCGAGCGCCGCCAGCCGCTCCTGCGCGGCCGCGGCCGCGTGCTCGCAGGCGTCGCGGTAGGCGCCCGCCGCCTCCTCGGCGCGCGGCGTGGAAAAGGCGCCGCGCTCCAGGCGGCCCCAGCGGTCGCGCGGGTGGCAGCCGCCCGCCGCCTCGACGGCGCGCACCGTCCTGGGGCCCGCGGCCGCGGGAATCTTCAGCCACACCCTGCCTTGCGCTTCGTCGAAAGCGAGATGCGGCCGAGCGCGCAACAGCGCGGCGCGAGACGGACCCGAAGAAGAAGAAGAAGGACGAGAGGAGGCAGAGGGGGAGGGGGAGGAGGGGACGGCGTCGCCTCTGGCCCGGCCCGCGCTCCCCTCTGCGCTCCCCGCTGCACCCCCCTCCGCCCCCTCTCCTGCCCCCTCGTCGGCTTCGCCTCGCACGACGCTCTCCCAGGCTCGCAGAGCGACGGCGTGGAGAGCCACGAGCTCTTCGGCGAGCGCATTGCGGGCCCGCACGGTGGCCTCCACCTCGGCGGCGACGGTGTCGAGCCGGACGCGGCAGAGGTGCTCCTCCGAGGCCGCGAAAAGGTCCCGCACGGCGCGCGGGAGCTCGGCAAACGGCGTGGCGCCCGCCAAGCCGGCCTGGCCAGCCTCCAGCGCGCGCAGCACCGCCGCCCGGTCGTCGCCCCCCCCCTCGAGGTCGACCGTGCGCGCGATCGTCGATCGAGCCCACGAGACGGCTCCGAGCAGGCGCGAGAGCGCGGGAGAGGAGCGGACGGGGAGCTCGTCCGCACCGCCCCCGTGCCTTTCGATTTCTCCAAACTCCCCGTTTCCCCCGCACTCGCCCCATCGCATCCCTCCTCCGTCCCCGTCTCCTCCGCGCTCGCCCCATCGCATCCCTCCTCCGTCCCCGTTTCCTCCGCGCTCGCCCCATCGCATCCCTCCTCCGTCCCCGTTTCCTCCGCTTCCCTCCTTTTCCATCCCTCCTCCGTCCCCCGCTCCCCAGCCCCCGGCCTCCTCTCCTCCCCATCCGTCTCCGTCGCTTTCCCCAGAGGTCCGTCCGATGGAGAGCATCGCGACGCGGAGACAGGGCAGCGCGAGCCGCTCGGCGTCCCGTCTCCGCAGCAGCCCGCCCACCCCCTCGCAGAGCGCCGCGAGGTCGCGGAAAAAGTCGCGGTTGGCCTCGCCAGACTCGAGCTTGAGCTCCACGTCGGCGGGGTTTCCCGCCACGCGGGAAGAAAGCAGGTCGGGCAGCGGCTCGAGCGTCGCGTCCAGCGCGTCCAGCGCGCGCGCCACGCCCAGCGCCAGGGCGGGGGGGGGGGGGGGGGGGGGGGGGGGGGGGGGGGACAAAAAAGACCTGGGAGGTGCAGTCGGGTCGCAGCGCGACGGTTGGAGCGCAAGAGGCAGGAGCGGTCGGGAACGGGGGCGGAGGCATTCACCGAGCAGCG
>PGFX01001749.1:0-14721 GCA_003612995.1 Prototheca bovis | reverse complement strand
CCCGAAACTCGAGGCGCGCGACTCGAGGTTGCGAACGGCCGCGCGGCGCCCGCGCGCGGGTCTCGGACGCTCTGCGCGCGGGCCGCCGCACGCGGCCGCTCGCAACCTCGAGTCGCGCGCCTCGAGTTTCGGGGGGGAAAGGGTCCAGTCGGACGCGCGGGGCCGCATCTTGCGTCGCGCGCGCATCCCCCGCCCCCGCGTGGCCTCCCCCGCCCCCCGCCCCCCCCGTCCCCCCCTCCCCGCGCGACGAAGGTCGACGCCCGCGAATTCACTCACCCAGCTGTCCCCGCGTCGGGGGACCGGGGAGGCCTGCGAAAGACGTTCGCCGCGCGCGTCCGCGGCGCGGACGTCCTCTCGTCGCCATCGTCGATCGAGCGCGGCTACGAGCGCCTCGGCCGCACGAGCGCCGCGAGAGCGACCGATCTTCGCCCCGGAGCCAGAGCGGACCGAGAAGGAGCGGGGCCCGGAGACGATGTCGTCGTGGGCCGAGGCCCGCGCGGCGGCCCTGGCGGCCGCCCGGGACGACTGGGAGGCGCAGGTCGCGGCGCTCCGGGAGGTGACCGCCGGCGCGACCGACGCCTGCGCGCGCCCCGACGCGCGCCTGCCGCCGCTCTACCCCCCGCTCTGCGAGTGCATCACGTCGCTGCGCTCCGCGGTGGCGCGCGCCGCGTGCGCCGCCGTCGCCGCGCTGGCGGGGGGGCTCGAGGCGGCGGCCGCCGGCCGGGCAGGGGACGAGGCGGCGGACGACGCCGCGGCCGCGGCCGGGGAGCGGTACGAGGCCGAGCAGCTGGCCTCGGCTCTGACACCCGCGCTGCTGTCCGCGGCCAACCAGTCGCTGGCCGTGCTGCGCGAGGACGCGCTCGCCGCTCTGGTGGGCGCGTACGCGGCCACGGGCGGCTCGAGGAGCGCCGTCGAGCGCTGCGCGGCCACGGCCGCAGGCGACCCCGCCCCGCGCCGCCGGCTGGCGGCCGCTGCGTGCCTCGAGGAGGGCGTCCGGGTCTGGCCGCGCGCGGCCACGCGGCGAGCGGCGCCGACGCTGCTGGCCGTCGCGAGCGCCCAGGCCGGCGACGGCGTCGAGGCCGTCCGCGCCGCGGGCCGGCGGCTCTTCGCCGCGGCCGCGCGCGCCGCCCCCGAGGCCGTCGAGCAGACCATCGAGGGAACGCGGAGGGACGACCCGCTGCTCGCCGCAAAGCTCGAGCGCTGGGCCGCCGACGAGGTCGGCACGGAAGCGGCCGCAGACGCGGGCAGCAAGGCGCCCGCCCGACCCCCCAGCGGCGGGAGCGGCGCAGGCCGCTCGCCCGACGCCGCCGGGCCGTCCGGCGCGGCGCGGACCTCGCCGATTGCGCCGTCCGCGCTGACGACCTCGACCACGCGGCTCCTGCGTCGTCCCGCCGCCCGCCTCGCGCCCGCCGGCCAGGGCGAGAGCCCCGACGGCGGCAGCCTCTCGACGGCGCGGGCGTCCGCGGCCTCTCCCGCTTCGAGCGGTTCTCCCCCGGCGCAGCCCCCTTCGGGCCCGATCACGGTACCGTTCGCGTCGGCGTTTCAGCAGGACGATCTGGCCTCGTCGATCGAGGCGTCGTTCGCGTTCGCCAGGCGCGCAAGGCGCTCCATTGGCGGCGCCGCGCTCCGCGTGGCCGTCAGGCGGGCAAACCGCGCCGAGGCCGCGTTTCCGGCATCAGAGGTCGCGGAAGGGGACGGGAAAAACGGACTCGGGGTCGCCGCCGCCGCGGACCGGCTCGCGAGCCCTCCCGGCGGCCCGGAGGCCAAGCCCGATGCCGACTCGCTCCCCTCGTCGCGGGGGCGAGAGGGCTACCGCTCGGCATCGCGCGCGGGCCCCTCGCGCGACGCCTCGCCGGCCTCTCGCGGACAGCCGTCGGCGCGAGGGGGCTCGGTCGGGCTCGAGTCCTCGCCCCCGCTCGCGTGCCGCGGCCCGTCGAGGGGCGCGAGCCGGGCGGCATCGCCCGCGGTGGCCGAGCCGCCGCGCGGCGCGTCCCTGGCGTCGCCCCCCTCGGACCAGGCGCGCGGCTGGACGCGTCCGCGGCCGGGAGAGCAGCCCTCGGATGCGGGCGCAGCGCGCCAGGCGCACGGACGGTCCGCCTACGCGGCCCCGCTCGCGGTGCTCGGGGGGGCGCTCGCACCCTGGGCGGAGCGCTGCGCGGCCTTCCGCGAGCTCGAGGCGCACCTCCGAGACGCCCCGCCGCCAAAGGCCGCGGAGGAAAAGCTCTGCGCCGCGCTCATCGCCGGATGCAGTGCGTGAGGGATTGCGACGACGGGAATGGGACAGAACGGAGGCAGGACAGGGGAGCGGCAGAGGAAGCGGGTCGAAACGTGGGGAGGAAGGGGCGCGATGGCGGGGGCGGGAGCCGCGGCGCGGCGCTCCCTTCGTTTCGTCCGCCGCCTTTGCCCATCTCTCTGCCGCGGCACGCTCGCGAAGTTTCTAGACGGCAGCAACCCGACGGTCCCCTTGATCGCCGCTTCGCCCTCTCGTTTTTCTCTGCACGCCCCCTTTTCCTGCCTTGTGCCCAAGCTCACCCCCCTCTTCCTTCTCCTCCCCTCCCGCTCATTCGCAGGCGACGCGCACGCTCGCGTCGCGACGGCAGCTCTGCGCGCTCTGGCCGCTCTGCTCGATTCGCCGCACGCCTGCGTGGCGGATCCGTTCCTGGAGCGCCTCGTCCCGCTCGTCTTCAGCCGCTCCGTGGACGCGGCGTCGGACGTCCGCCGCGCGGCGGCCTCGACGCGCGAGGCGCTGGCGCCGCGCGCCGCGTCCGAGCCGCTCGGAGCCGCGCTGGCCAAGACGCTCGTCGCGACCAAGTCGCCAAAGGTCATCGCCGTGCTCCTGCAGCACCTGCAGGCCTCCCCGCCCGCCCTGCTGTGCGTCCGGAACGGCGGCCCCTCGGCATCCGCCTCGGCGGCGCACGCGCTCGGCATCCTGCGCACGCTCCACCTCGCGCTGGAGAGGCTCACAGAGGACCGCGCGCCGCTGATCCGCGCTGAGGCGAGCAAGGCCCTGCGGGCCCTCGACGCCGCAGAGCGCAGGGGGATGCTCGAGCTTGAGGAAGGCGAGCCGACGGACGGGGCGCAGACCGACGCCGCGGTTCTCCAGGCAGAAGAGGCGGCGCGAGACAAACGGCGAGAGACGTCGGTGGACGTCGAAGACGCGTTGCGGACCGACGCGCGGGCGGCGACCGCCGACGCCAACCGCCCTTCCGCTGCGCCTGGACGAGCCGTCACAGAAGGGACCCCCCCCTCGGCGGAGCAGACGCTCGCCTCGTCGATCTTTCCTAATCCGCGGCAAAACGTGGCCGCGATCGACCAGACGATGGCGCGGCTGCGCATCGAAGAAAGCACGCAGGCCTCTCCCCCCGCCAACAGGGTTGATGCGCTCGTCGGAGGAGAGCTCGCCGGTTTTTGTGCGGTCGCCGCGCTTCCCGCCGGGGAGCCCGCCGGCTTTGACTCCAGCGTCTCCGCTTCGCCGTGCGGCGAGATCGAGTCCCGCGGCGAGCTTGAAGATCAGGTGCATGGTGTCGACGAAAACGATGGGCTCGACGCCTCCCCGGACGCGCGCGACGAAGGCGACGACCTCGACGCCGCGCTCGCCGAGGCGCTGGGCGCCTTCGACCCCGACGGCGACGCACGGGCGACTCGCCGCGGGCCAGCGCAAGGCGTGGTCTCCGTCACCGCCCGAGACCTCGAGGATGAGGAGCGCCGCCTTACCCTCGTCGCGTCCAAGCTCTCCGCGACCGCCTTCGGCGGGAGCGAGACGCCGCCGGCAGCCCCAGCCGTCCGCCGCGCCGCCACGCTTCCGGGCACGAACGGAGACGCGCAGCTGCGCGACTTCTCAGCGTCCCCTTCGCCCACCGAACCAGTGTCATTCACGCACAGCGAGTGCACGCTCGTCTCCAGCATCGCCGTCGACGGCGCCGGCAAGGGCGCGGCCGAGGAGGGCGGTTCCGGTCCGGCAGCCTGCGGGTCGCCGGCGCCGGAGAGACGCGAAGGCTGGAGCGCGCCCGCGCCCTCTTGCCCGCATGAAGACGACTCGACTGCGCAGGAGAACTGCGTCCCGACTATCTCGATTTCCCCGACAGACCTCCTCGACTGCAGCACCGTCGGACAGGCCAAGGCGATCACCCGAGCCAGCCTCTCGCCCGCGCACGCCAAGTCCGCCGCAAGCCGCGCCCCCTTTGCCGCGCGTTCAGACCCTTCGAACGAACGCTTCAGCGGAGAATCGCCAAATTACTCTTCGTCAGGGTGCTCTGGCGACGTCTCGTTGACCGTTCCTTTGCCGGAGGGCGCCGCGGCCGCCCAGGAGCGCGCCGTTGACCGCACCCCCGTCACCGGCCACGGGCCGCACTCGCACTTTTCGGTCTCGCTTCTGCTCGCGTCGCAGGAAGGCCGCGAGCCCGCAGGTTCACTCCTCGAGCTCCTGCGGCGCGTCGAGGCCGAGTCCACCCCGGCCGTCGCCCTCCAGGCCCTGCAGGCAGCCACGAGAGCCGCTGCAGGAGTGCTCAGGGAGGCGGGGTGGTAAGGCAGCCGCCGGACGCTGGTGCTTGTGGCGCGTGCACAAGCGCGCACTCTCACCAAACCCCACACACCCGCCCGCAGCGTCCCGCGCGGCGCGGCGACCAGCGCTTTTCGATTCGATCGCCGCGACCGATGCCCTCTGCCGCTTTCTCTTTTGTCAGCCCATGCCTCGCTCCTCCCCTCGCCCCTCCTTTTCCACCCATGCCTTCGCCCAGCACACCTTCGCGCCCCGAACACGCCACGTGACGTCTCCTTTCACCGATCTGAAAGCAAAGGCGGCGGACGAGAGGGGAGGGATGCGGAAAGGAAAGGTGACGCGCGGTACGTGCGGTGGAAGCACCCCGAAGGCTGGGTCCGGGGAGCGGGAGCACCGAGCAAGCGGGTTCAAATGTGGGCGGTTCGGCGGACGGGCAGCAAAAGCGCTGGACGCGTCGCGGCGAAGAGAAGGCGGTGGAGGCCGAGCGAATCTCAAGGGTGGTATCGTGGAGAAGGCGACGGGAGCCTCCGGCCAACCGTGTCCGGCAGCAGACGAGTCGCCGGCTGAAGTCTTGTGGGAAGGAGCGGTGGTGAGGCTGGGGGCGAGGTTGGCGCGGGGTGGCGGAAACAGGAAGGAAGACGAAAAAGAACGAGAGAGGTGGCAGGACGACTCGCACGGCCGGAAAGCGAAGGGGAGGGGGCCGGGAGGCAGCGAGGGGGGCTCCGCCGGTGGGCGTCGGGCGTCGACGACCTGGGTGGAAACCGGGGGACGCAGACCGGCGATGCGAGTGAAAAAACAACAAAGGCAATGTCACGCTCGTCACGCGGGCAGAACGAAAGAGGCTTGTCGGGGATGAGGAAAGAAACGAGGGAGAAAAGAACGTTGGCACGGTGTGAGACCGAAGAACGGTGAGCCGAAGCAAAGCTACACGCCCGTGTGCGCGCTGTGCTCGGCGAAACGGCGACCGCGAGGGCGCGGCCGGTGCACCGACTCGGCTCGGTGCTATCGCGTCGAGATGGCGAGGGCCGCAGCTGCCTGCAGCGGGCAGCGAGGACGACGCGGTCGATGGTCGGGGAAGGACGCGTGGTGGTCGACCGATCCGCTCGCAAAGCGTGCCACGGGAAAGGACGGCAGAGGCTCTGGAGCAGCGTTAGTTCGAAAGCAACAAACGTTGAAATCGGTCGTCCGACGTCGAGGAGAAAACCCGCCGAAACGGGGCGCTCAGTTTGGAGGAGGAAGAGAGGGAAGAAGGAAAAAAAAAAAGTTGGGACGCACCGGCGGCTCGAGCGCCAATGAACGCTCGCACTTTGAGCCGCCCGCCACGTCTGCTCGAGCTGCGTAGAAAGACGATCCGGATGGAGTGCGCGACGCGGCTCAGCGCGAATAGGCAAGCATCGATCCGTCTCGGGAGACTGGTGCACTGCGATGCGCTCGTGGCTTGCGGGAGGCGAGAGGCCCGGTGGCGAAGACGGGAAGGCGGGGTCCGGAAAAACGCCTTTGCCAGAGCGAAACGAAGAGGAACGATCCGGCGAGAGACGGGCGACCTGGAGGCGTTCGGCCAAGCCGAGCGCGCCGGCCGGGAGGGGCGCGTTCGGCGAGAGGTGCGGAGAGGCGCGACGGGGGCATCGGTGGGTGAACGGAGAAAGACCCAGTAGCGCGACGAGGAAAGCGCGGGAACAGAGGTGAGAAGTGAGGCGTTGGGAATTGGGATCAGCGAGCATCCGTGTCCGAACATTCGCGTCCGAGGACCGCGGACGAGGCGTCGAAGCGGCCCCGGCAAAGGAGGCGCCGGTTCCGGATGCTGGGGCGATCCGAGAGCGAGGCGAGCGTGCCGGGGTCGCGGGCGGAGCCGCGGGCGCCGACGGGAGCGAGAGCGAAAGCAGAGGGATCGCCCCCCGGAGCGGCGCCGGAGGGAGCGATCGGGGCGGGACGCCGCCGGGTCGTCCCGCATCCGCGCGTCGGGAAGGGCGCGAGGAGACGGTGCGCGACACCCAAGGCGGCCTTCCGGGGGGAAGAGACGGCCTTGGCGACCTTCAACCTCTGTTCCGGGTCCGCACCTGAACTCGAAACGGAGGAAAGACACAAGAAAGAGGCGGAGCGGGGAGCGGTTGGTGCCCTGCGGAAGCCGCGACCGGAGCGGGGGGGGAGGGGGAAGGAGCGGTGCCCTGCGGAGGCCGCGACCGGAGCGGGAGGGAGAGTGCGATCGACCGAGGACGGACAGCGAAGAGAAACGACGAAAAAGTGCGGCTGAAAGGTCGGCCGAAAGGATCGGCTGGAGCAGTGCGAAAGAAAGCTGCAAGAGCAGCAGAGGGGAAGGGATGGAAAAGTTTGAAAAAAGTCGGAGAAGGACCATGGGGGGAAGAATGGGGAAAGGGGAAAGAAGGGAAGATGGAAGAAGAAAAAAAGCGGGACGGGTCGGGTGCGTGGGAAAAGAGGGGCGCGACCGGGACCGGGAGTCCGCAGCCAGGCGGATGAGCAAGTGCGAGTGGGGAGTGTGGTCGCGATCGAGACGAGGTGGGGGGCGAGCGGGCAAGTGCGCTCTGGGGCACGCGAGAGGCGCGCGACCCGGCGCGGAGGGCTGCTGGAGCGGGGCGCACAAGTTGATGCGAGATCGCACGGCCCGACGCGGCTGATCGTGAACGCGAGGGGGTTGGGAATGGCGCGGTTCGTGGGCACGGGATGTGTGGCCGGGATGCGGTGAGGGAGGGAGAGAGGGAGGCAAGGCCTTTGGGGGCAGGTGGCAGCGCGCCGCGGAGGCGTGCGTCGTCGTTCGTGCGAACGAGCGCAAGCAGAGAGGCGCCAAACCGACCCCGTCGAACGGTGGAGGAAGGCGGAGGCCCGGACGGTCGCGCCAAGGCGACCGTTCCAAGGGGCAGTTGGAGCGTGGGCGCGCCAGCGGAGCGCGCAGAAAGCGCGGGCGAAACCGAGCACGCCATGCATGCGGCGACTCGACGTTCTGCGAGATGCGTGCGAAACGGAAAACGACGCGGGCGAGCACGCATCGCACGCCTCGGAGCGAAGCGGCGTTCAGCGGCAAGACTTGCAGCTGCAGGCGCAAACGGGGCTGCGGCGCAACGGGGCCCGCCTGCGGCCGCAGCGGGCATCGCGAGAGGCGCATAGGAGCCACCATGGACCGAACGAAACGGGGAGAATGGCAAAGGAAGTGGAGAAGAGGACGGGGGGGGGGGGGGGGGGGGGATGGCGAGGGGCGGAGGATGGCGAACGAGAAGTGAGGGGCGCAGCACGGGGAACAGGGGGTAAGGGGTGAGGGTGGTGGGTGCAGGATGCAGGAGAGAAGATCGAGCTCTGGCTGGAGAGGGGGCACGCGCGCAAGGCGCCGGAGACGCGTCTGGACCGTGTGCGCTCGGCGGCGAGCCGGGGCGCCGCGGGCGGGGGGAGGCGCAGGGGAGGCGCAAAGGGGGCGTTTTCCAAAGGATGAGGAGGCGAAAACGTCGCGAAACGAGCAGCGCTGGCGGCAGACGAACGCGAACGGGAGGAAGGCGACGCGTTGAAGACGATGGACGGGCGCGTAGCGAGGGGACGCCGGGGAGGGCAGGCCAGCGGACGTGCGCCGCAGCGTGGCGGATGGAGAGCGCAGCGCTGCGCGGCAGCAGGAAGAAATGGGGAAGGAGGGACGAACGCGCGGGGCGCGTGCGGTGGGAAGGGAAGGCGGTAGCGGGCGCACAGCTCGCTCGAAGAAAGGGAGAGAGGCGGCGAATGCGCGGCATGAAGGTGGGGACGGGCGAGCACAACGGGGAGATGGAGAGGGGGGGAGCGGCCGGAAAGACGATGGGCGCCCGGTGCGAGCGGAAGAGTGCAAAGGTCTGCGAGCGCCTGGCGGCTGCGGAACGGCGGAGGGGCGGGGAGGCCGGGGGGGTGGGGGGGGGGAGAGAGGGACGCGGCGCAAGCGCGCAGCGTGTGGGACGACGAAGGCAAAAGGGCGCCACGCGCCGCCGAGGGAGGGAGCATCGCGGGGGAAAGGCACAGGCAAGGGTGCTGACGGGTCGCGTCGAGACCCGTGCGAATGGCGCCGCAAAGGGATGATCACGGGCGCGTGCGTGAGCTTGAGAAGGAATGCACGGTGAAAGATACGGGGCGAAAGAACGCTATCGGAGAGGGGGGCTGTTCGGCGGAAGATGGGGCGGAGCAGGGAGCGGAGCGGAAGAGGAGAGGTCAACGCGGCTCGGAAGGGAGAAAAAAGGACGGAGGGCGAGGACGCGAAGCGGCAGACCGTAACGGTGGGGGGAGGGGAGCGGAAGAAATAAGCGAAGAAAGCCGACGGAGAGGGTGGTGGTGGGTAGAAGGGAGCGAATGGCACGTTGTTAGCATCAGAACGGAGGATCGACGGGATGGGGAACAGCAGAGAGAGATTCAGGGGGCGGGGGGGGGGAGGGGAGGAGGGAGGGGGGGAGAAAGATCGCCACGAGAGAGGCCGAGGGGGGGACGGGGCGAGCCGGAGAGAGATGCGGGTGTATGTATCGTAGGAAAGACGGTGGGTGTGTGAAGCTGAAGATCGACGCAAGAGGCAATCGGCGCGAGGGGAGAAGAGAGTTGCGCAAGGCCGGCACGGAGGAGGGCGGCCGAAAAAAAGCGCTCGGCGCTGGGAACGGGGCAACCAGAGGAAGAGCTCGGATCTGGAGAGAGGGCGGCGGTCGACGCGGAGAGGACGGGAGGCCGGAGAAAAGACGCGCGGGACGGGTGTGCGCTGTTCCCGACGGCGCAAAGATGCGAGGACGGGGCGGAGCGGATATGACGGGACCGGCATGGAAGAAAAGCTTGGCCGGTCTCGCTCGCCGCGCCTCTGTCTCGAGGCCGCGCAGCGGCGCGTCCAGGGTCGCCAGAAGCGCTCCATCCAGAATCCAGCTTGCCAAAAGTGTGTGAATGAACGTGTGTGAATGAACGTGTGTGAATGAACGTGTGTGAGTGTGTGTGCGCGCGTGTGTGGAGGTGGGTGTGCGTCGGCGCGCGTGTGTGTGGGTGGGTGTGCGTTGGCGCGCGTGTGCCAGAGACGTGGCATCAGCAGCAGCCGAGGGAAGGGGGAGGGGTCCTGGGAAGAAAAAAGGATCAGAGAGAGGATGGAGACGAGACTACGAAAAGAGGAAAGATGGGACAAACGAAGACAACTGAAAACAGGATCATTGAAAGTGGCGAAAAGGTGCCCCCCTCGAGTTGCGCATTGGGCTGGGGAGCGGCCGTGAAGAAAGGGAGGGCCGATCGCGGGTGGCCAGAAGGGTCTGGGCTTCGCCGTGGCGGGGAGAGAACGGCGGGAGAGAAGGGAGGAGCTCGCGTTGCTCCAAAATCACCCCGCGAACGGGATGCTCTGCGAGCGTGAGAGAAGACGAAGAAAAAAGGGCGGGACGATGACGGGGAAGAAGAGATGCCGGTCGCCGGCATCTCCTCTCGCTCGAGTTCTTGCGAGCGCCCCTGCGTGGGCCGCAGAGGCTTGCGGCGCGGGCAAAAAACGCCGGCCGGGCGGACAAGACGCGCGGTGCCCGGCGGAGCTCGGAGGCGGCGCTCTCGATGACTCCGGATCGAAAGTTGGAGAGGACGGACGCTCGAATCGCCCTGCGGCGTCGCAGACGGCAGGAGACGGAGACTCAGGCGCCTCATCGGATGCGAGCTGGCCGAGCGTGCCGAACGCTCCCGACGCGGCCGACATGCGGCTTGGCTCGGGCGTCGGACGATCTCAGCTCGACCGCGTCGAGCTGAGGAAACGAACGGGTGCCTCTGGGAGGGGTGGGGGGTGAAGAGGGGAGAGGAAAAAGAAAAAAAGACAAAGCGCTCGATGGAGGCTCGAGCAAGGGGCAGCGCAGGGGTGCGCGTGCGGGGACGTAGAGCTGGGGACGAAAGAAACAAGGACGAATTGGAAACATGTGTCGGAGACGGCAGGAGAAGGGGGAAAAGGTAGAGAAGGAAAACTCGGGGGAAAAAAGCAGACGATGCTGGCGTTCGGAAGGATACTGCAATGGCGTTGGAGGTCGGCAGATCAGAGGAGAGCTGGCAAGGGGCGGATGCCGCGGTGGCGGGACGCGACCGCTCAACGTGCGGCAGCAACGGCCCGGCGAGCGGAAGGTTAGCGAGGAGGCGACGAGTTGGGATGTGGGACGATCGAAACGCCGTCTGCGGGGCCTGGGCGGGGCACCGCCGCCAGGGGCGGGCGCGGGGTGCGAGAGGCGGGAAAGAGCGCAGAGGCGACCTCCAGGGGGAGGCGGTGGAGAGCGGGAGAGAGGAAACGACGGGCGCGGAAAGGCGCGGCGATCTCGGAGAGCGGGGGGGAAGCGGCGAGAAGGACCTCGGGAGAGGAAGCCGGTTCGGCGCGCAAAGGTGGCGCGCAGAGCGCGAGAAGGCGACGCCCCCGGGGAGCCGGGGTGCGTAGGGCTGGTTTGTGCGGTGCGGGGGGCGCCCAGGAGCGACGTGCAGGGCTGCACAGCGCGACCGAGGGTCGCGGGTACGCGACGGAGGACGAGGACACGTCGTCGAGGCGTCAACGTCGACTCGACCCTGGCCGACGCGAGCCGGCGACGGCGACCGCAGCGGAAGGGCATGTGCCTCGAGTGGCGAGGTAGAGACGGCCGTCGCGACAGACGTGCGTCCCGCGACAGACGGTGACGAGCGAGGGGGCAGAGATGAAACCCGGCGGTTGGTGCAAAGATGGCGGATCGGGGCGGCAGATGATCCATGCAAAGGGTGGGGGGGAAGGAAGGGGGGGGGGGAGGTACGACAAGGGCAACGACGAGAAGAGAAGAGGGAGGAGCGGCGGCGAGTCGACGCAAAGGAAAAGGGCCGGTGGGACGGCGAGGAGTCAAACGCCGAAACGGCGCGCGGGTTGCACCTGCTCGTAACGGCCGGGGCGCGGGGGCTCGAAGACGGCGCCGCCGCGGCCATCGACGCCCGCGGCGGCGTCAGCCAGCGGTGCGCTCCCGCGCCGGTTGGCGCTCGTCGCCGTCGGCGAGCAGGGCGACCAGCAGACGCAGCGCCTCGACGGAGGCGTCGCTGACTGCGGTCGCGGAGGCCGCCGACGCCAGAGCGGCGGCGATGGCGTCGTCGCTGCCCGCCTCGCCGGAGCACGCGAGGGACGCAAGCGAGGCGACCAGAGAGTCGCGGAGCGCGGAGGGAATCGCGTCGAGCAGCGTCCCGAGCTCTGGGGCGCCGCCGCTCGGACTCTTGGAGGCCGAGGATGCGGGCTGCGAGGACACGGCGGCCGAGGTCGACGCGATCGATGACCCTCCGCGCGACGGCGTCGGCGCCGGGGCCGCGGGCGGGGCGGGCGCCGCGAAAGAGGCGGCGGCGGCGGCGGCGGCGGCAGCGGCGACGGTGGCGCGGCGCCGGCCATGCGAGGCGTTCGCGCGGTCGCCGCCGTGCCCGTCGGGCCAGGCGTCCGTTCGGTTCCCCGCACCCTCGGTGTCTCCGTCCGAGGCCTCCGGTGTGCGGCCAAGGCCGAGGTCGGGCCGCAGCGGCCATGGGGCGGCCTCAGCGGCGATGCCCGAGAGCGCCGCGGCGTGCTTTCCGGGCGCCGACTGGCCGCCCGGACGGTTCGGGATGGTGGCCAACAGGGTGCCAAAGGAGCCGGCCTGGCGCCGCGGCTCGAGGCTCGCGCGCGGGGGGCCAAAGGCGTCGGAGCGGATTGCGGGAGGCTCGAACGCTCCCATGAGCGCGCGGGAGACGGCCGTGAACGGGAGGCACGAGGAGGGGCCGGCGGCGGCGTAGCCACCGAGGACGCCGTCGACGGTGCGCTCCGCGGTGCGCAGGATATCCTCGAGGGCCGGCGCGGACGGGCCGTCCCGCTCCCGGCCGCGTCCCCAGCTCGACTCGTCCGCCGATCCGGCGGCGGCGCCGTGGGGGAAGCGCGAGAAGAGCGACGCCGAGGAGGCGCCGACGGAGGCCACCGAGCCGGGTGGCGGCGCCGCGGCGCTGGGGTCCGAAGGGCCGCACCCGAGCGACCTCGCGCGCTCTGACGAGAGCGCCCCGAGCGCAGGGTCGACGAGCCCTTCGGGGTTCAGTCGGGCGAGCTGGGAGCGCCTCGTGGCATTGAGCGATGCATAGCTGGTGGGCACGAACGGCTTCAGGAGGTTGAGCCGGCCGCCGTCCTCGGCGGACGAGGTGACGGGCGCCGACCACGACGTGGCCTCGGGTCCGTCGAGCGAGGTCGAGGCGGCGGCGGCGGCGGCGGCGGCGGCAGCGAGCGCCAGGCCTGGCGGCGAGGAGGTCGGGCGCAGAAGAGAGGAGAGGCCCGGGAAGGACTGCGAGGTCGAGAGGCGCTGGCTGCGGGCGAGCGAGGCCAGCTCCGGGAAGGCGCGTGGCGAGGACGAGGCGAGCTCGTCGATCGCGCCGGGTGGGACGCCCGCGGCATCGGAGGAGGACGCAGGCGCCGAGGCCTCGACGGGCCGCCCAGAGGCGCCGATCGCGCGGGGCGCGCGGGCGCCCTTGATGGCGCTCGACAGGCCGCCCGGCGCTTTGCGGGCGCTCCAGCGGTCCCACCGAGGACCCCCGGGCGCCTCGCGCCCGTCTGAGAGCGCCGCGGCGGCGACGGCGGAGGCATCGTGGGGTCCGTTTCCCCCTACGGCCGCGGCGCGGCCCAGGGCGTCGTCCGCGGTCGATCCCAGCGCGGCCACGAGCGCCGCGTCGATCGCAAAGCTGTCGAGCGGCAGCGCGCCGACCAATTCGCGATCCATGCCAGCGTCCGGGACAAAGGTCGGGTTGAGCGCGGCAAACGTCCGCGAGATCGCGTCCGAGGAGCTCGAGTAGGGCGCCAGCGGACGCTGCCCCGGCGGAGGGCCCGAGAGAGCCGACCTAGCGTGCGACGGGAAGCCAGGGCTGCAAGGGGGAGAGATCGGAAGGCAAGAAAGGGGAGGGGGGGTTAGCGGGGAGGCTTGACCGGTGCGGCTTGCTCGCGACGAAGGGTCGCGGCCGGCGGAGGTGAGGGGAGTAAAGGGCGGCGGTGGGGGTTGAGAGGCGCTCGTCATTGCGAGCGAGGCACCGGCTCGAGGGTAGTGAGGGCGTCGGCCTTTGTTCCACACGATCTTGTTTGCGATGCAACGAGATGCGACCATGCTGTCCAATGCTGCGATTCTGGGACGGTCACGGGGACGACCCGTGGCCACCCCTCGCCTTTCCGCGCATCGCGCGTCCGATCCGCGTCCGCATCGCTCCTCGACCGCCTGCATCGCGTTTGCCCTCGACCCTTGTCCTCGACCGTCCGCCCCAACGCTCGCGCTCTCGCCCTTTTCCCTCGACCGTTCGCCCCCCCCCCACGCTCGCGCTCTCGCCCTTTTCCCTCGACCGTCCGCTCCCTCCGCTCGTGCTCTTGCCTCTACATCCGCTTCCCCTTCTCCACGCCCTCCCTTCCCCTCACCCCGCGCACCTCTGCCTGCCTTCGGCGGCGTCTCGGCCGCCTGCGGGGCCGCCAAGGGCGCCCGGTGCGCGCGGTGCGAACGCTCCGCCGGGGTCGCGAGCCCGTTCGAGCGCGGGCGCGTGCGTTCCGGCCAGTCCCGCGCCCCAGAAGGGCGCTCTGGGGTCGGTGCCCGGGCCGCAGGCAAAGTCTCCTTCGCCGTCGGGTCGCGGCGGCCCGGGGATTCCCCCCGAGCGCACGGGCCGGAAGCCGTGGCGGGAGAGCTCTGGCAGGGGCGGGAGCCTGGCGACCGGGGGCGCAGACCCAAACGCGGCCGTCGAGCTCGAGGACTGGGTGGTCGATGACGTCGTCGGGAGCGAAAAGGACCCCGACGCCGCCGCGTAGAGCCGCTCGCCGATCAGAGGCGAGAACGCCGACGCCCGGCGGGGAGCCAGGCCCACGCCCGAGTCGGGAGACGACGTCGCCGGGGCCGGGGGGTGCGGGTGGCGAACGCGCAGGGGCGGAGGCGAGCCGCTCTCCTCGGAGCTCTGGGACGCAGACCGCTTGGCGGGAGCCAGCTGCAGGAGAAGGGCAGGAGGGAGGGGAACGGCGGGTGAGCGCGGAAGCGGGCGCGCGTGCGCGCGTGGGTGGGGAAAACATCGCGGCGAGGTGCCGACCCCGCCAGAGGCAGATGCGCCACCGACCCCGAACCGACCCCGGTCGCCCGTCGCGCAGCTGTCCCTCGCCCGCGACGAGAAGGCGTCGCGACCGCACCGGCGTGCTCGCGCACGCGCGCGGGCGCCGCGACGCGCTCGCCCCCCGTCGCCCCGCAGCCCCGAGGCCGGCGCGCAGCCTAGGGTCGCCGCCCCTCCCCCGCCCTCGCCGGCCCCCGCGC
>PGFX01001738.1:0-14731 GCA_003612995.1 Prototheca bovis | reverse complement strand
GGGAGGGGAAAAGGGGAGGCGGGGCGCGGAGCGGAGCGGAGAGAGGGCGCGGGCGGAGAACCGAGGGAGGGGGGCGGGGAGAGGGAAGGCGTAGGGGAGAAAGGGGGAGAGGGGGGGGGAAGGGGGAGGGGGAGAAAAGGGGAGAGGGGGGGGGGAGGGAGAGGGGGAGAAAAGGGGAGATGGGGGGGGGAAGGGGGAGGGGGAGAAAAGGGGAGAGGGGGGGGTGCGGAGGAGGGGGACCGGGACGGGAGCCGCCCGTCCCGGCGGGGCCCTTTCGAGTAAACCCCTTCCCCCGTGCCTCGGCCCGTGTGGGCGAGGCCGGCACGTCCCCTCCCTCTCCCCTCCCCCGCTTCCCCGCCTCCCCGCCACCGCCGGCGCCGCTCGACGTGGGCGCTCCTCCCGCCGCGCGCTGCCGCGTTTGGGTCGCGGTTGCGCGCTTGCCTCGCTCTCCGCGCATCGACCGGCGAACGTCTCGGGCCTCGTCCTCCGAGGTATCGCGCCAGACGAAGCCGACCCGCCACCCTCTGCGCGCCGATGCGTTCGCTCGCGCGCGGGCCGTCAGGGCTCGCCTCGCGCGGGCTCGCGGAGCGTCCCCTGCCGGCGCTCGCGCCCGTCACCCCGGCCGCGCGCCGCGCGGGCTCGGCCGCGGTGGTCGCCGCGCCGCGCGTCTGCGCGCTCCGGGCCGTTTGTCGCGCTCCTAGCGGCCCAGCGCTCGCGCGGCGCGCCGGTCGGGCCCTCGCCGGTCGCGCGTGCGGCGTGCGGGAGGGTCTCTCGCCGCCGGCCGCGTCGCCGTCGCCGGCGCCGGCGACCGAAGAGGACCGCGAGGGCTGGGTGCAGGACGCCGACACCGGGGCGGTGGACCTGGCGCGGGACGGCGAGGCGGCGCTGGCGGCGCTGCCCGACGCGCCAGGCGTCTACGGCGTCTTCTCGCGCGAGGGCGTGCTGCAGTACGTGGGCATGTCTCGCCGCCTGCGCGCGAGCGTTGCCGCGCACGCCCGCAACGGTTGCCGCGACGAGATGGGCCTGGTCGAGTTTTGGCAGGTCTGGGGCAAGCCCGGGTGCAAGGGAGGGGGCGAGGGCGGATGCGGAGGCTCGCACAGCTGCGGGGGGGAGGGCGGGTGCTCCAAGAAGAATCCGGAGGAGGAGGCGAATGAGGCGGGCGGAGAGGGAGACGGCGCTGGGGCGAATGAGGCGGGCGGAGAGGGAGACGGCGCTGGGGCGAGTGAGGCGGGGGTCGGGGCGGTCGCTTCGGAGGCTGCGTCCTCTCCCGTCCGTTCTTCACCCGCCGCCTCCTCCTCTGCGTCTGCTCGCTCTCCGGATCGCCCCCTCGCGACGACGGAAGAGCTGACGGCGGCGTGGCGCCTGTGGATCGAGCGCGCAATTCAGGCGGAGGGCCACATCCCGCCCGGCAACGTGCGCGGCTCTGCCGAGGCGGCCAAGTGGGCCGTCCGCCGGCACGGTCGCGAGCTGCGGCTCACGCCGGGCAAGGGCGCGGACAAGCTGACGGTGCCGATCGACGTGCTGCTGGCCGACGTGCTTCGCAGCGAGGCGCACCCCCTGGTCGCCTTCATCAAGGGCACGCCCGCCGCGCCGCAGTGCGGCTTTTCCGCGCGCGCCGTGCTGGCGCTCGAGCGCGCCTGCGCGCGCGCGGGCAGGGACGCGCGCTACGACGCCGTCGACGTGCTCGACGAGCGCTTCAACCCGGGTGTGCGCGAGGCCATCAAGCGCATCGGGGGGTGGCCCACGCTGCCGCAGGTCTACCTCAACGGCGAGCTCCTCGGAGGCTCCAACATCCTCGAGCAGCTCGAAGCCACGGGAGAACTCCAAAGACAAGTCAAAGAACACTTTGACAAGAGCAAGAAGAACGCAGGAGCGAAGTGATCGAGAAACACGCGACGCCCAGCGGCGGGCGCAAACCCGCAGCGAGCGAGCCCCGCTGCGGTCTCCGACCGGTAGGCAAAGGCCATTGGCAGGCGCGGACCAAGGGCCGTCGCTCGCAGCCGAGCGGGCCCGGACCGAGGACCGCCGCTCGCAGCCGAGCGGGCCCGGACCGAGGACCGCCGCTCGCAGCCGAGCGGGCCCGGACCGAGGACCGCCGCTCGCAGCCGAGCGGGCCCGGACCGAGGACCGCCGCTCGCAGCGAGCGGGCGCGCGAACGTGCCGACGCCGTTCCGCAGCCGCGCCGAACGGTTCGTGCGCGAAGAAGGTTTGCCTATCTTTGAGCCGCACGTTCGCCGCTGCCCCCTTCTGCCGCCAGCCGCCAGCTCGCATCCGTCCCTCTTCCTCTCCGCCTTGCCTCGACCGACGCTGCCCCCTTCCGTTCCCTCTTTCGGCAACCCATTGCCGGCTCTGTCCCGATTTTTCCTCGTCTTCTCCCGCTCCCCACCCCGTCCCCCTCTCGGTATCGAATCGCCCAAGGCCCCAATCCCCAGGGCCCCACCATCCTTGCCTTGACCCCGCTTCCTTTTCCCGAGCCTCGCCTCCCTCTCTCTCCCCCTCCCCCAACCGGCATCCTCGCATCTCCGCATCCTCGTATCCTTCCACCGTCTCCGCGCCGCCCCGCGCCTCGCGTGCATCTTTCGTGGCCCTCCCTTTTCCTGCCGGCCACGGTCGCGTGCGCGCTTCCACGCCTGCTCAAAGCCTCCCTCCTCCCCTCCCGTCCCTCCCCATTCCTTCTCCCGCTCCTTTTCCGCTCGTGCGCCTCCTCCCTCGTCCCGCGGTCTCCCCCGCACGTCGCCACGAACCGACCCGCAACCCGTCCGCTCCCGAGCGAGGCCCGCCCAAGCGCGCCCCATGTACACTCGCGCCGCCGCGTCGGCCTGTAGAGCCCCCAGGTGCGCGCAATCGCCGCGCGCGCGCGCGCGCAGAGACGACCGCAGCCAGTCCTCTCGCTGTGCTGGGGGGGCGTTCGACACCCTCCAACGCGCCGCTCGAGCCCCACGTGCGCGTCCCGATGACGCATAGCCGATCGCGCGGGGCAGGAAAAAAAAAGAAGAAAGGGCCCGCCCACGCCGCGCGCCGCGGCTCGGAATTCGCGCGCCGTCCGCAGCGGGCCTTCCCGCCCGAAACGTTCCGGCCGTGCGCGTGGCGCCCTGCGCGCGCGCGAGCGAGCGAATTGCCGCGCGCCCGGATCCATCGGGCTCGCGCGCCAGACAACGGAGCAAACGCGGAGCGGCCTGATTCGGTTTCCGATCCGTCGGGACCGAAACCCTCGCCCAACCCTCCGCCCTCGTCCGCGCCTTTTTTCCCCCCGTCGTTTTCGATTCGGCGCCGCGCCCGTCCGCGCCTCGAGGCACCGCGACGCGCCGTGCGGGTTGACCATCCGTTCGAGACGGCCGCCATGCTTTCCCGAGGCTCGCTCCGCTCCGCCCTGGTCGCGGTCCTGAGCGCGGTCCTGCTCGCCTCGGCTGCGGCCGGCGCGGGCCCGCTGCCCGGCGCCGCGCTCGCGCGGCCCGACCGCGCGCGGGGTCGCCGCGCGGGCCCGCTCGGTGCGCACGACTTCAAGCCGGCCTCGATCGCGAACGCCTTTGGCGAGGCGGGTGCGGGTGGCGCGGCTGCCGCGGTGGCCTCGGCGCGCGCGCTTGCCTCCGAAGCCGACGCCGAGGATGCGCAATACGAGCTGGTCTCGGCCGAGTTTGAGGCCGAGGGCGCCGGGTTTGAGCTGATCTCGGCCGAGTTCGACCCCGCGCGCGGCGACGGCGAGGAGGGCCGCGTCGCGGCCGTCGTGCACGTGCACCTGTCGCGCGACGCCGACGGCGAGGAGCGGCCGGATGACGCCGTGGGGACCGACGCCTTTGGCGGCTGGGGCCACGGGCACCGCCACGACGAGCGCCACCGTGACGAGAGGCACCACCGCGACGAGCGCCGCCACGACGAGCGCCACCGCGACGAGAGACACCACCACGACCGTCGCCACCACCGCGAGGAGCACCACCGTGGGCACCACGAGCACCACAAGCACCACGGGCACCACAAGCACCACGGCGCGCCGGCGCCCCTGGCCGAGCCGGTCGCGGCCGTGTCGCTGGCATCCGCGTCGCTGACGTCCGGCAAGGCGGACAAGGTCGAGGTGGTGCTCTACGGCGAGTCTCTGTGCCCGGACTGCCAGCACGAGCTGCTGGACGTGGTCGCTCCGCTGTACGCGGACGGCACGTCGGAGATCTTCTCGCTGCGCTACGTGGCGTATGGCAACGTGCGCAACGGCTCCTGCCAGCACGGCCCGGTCGAGTGCCGCCTGAACCGGTTCCTCAACTGCGCGCAGGCACGTGACGCTGACCCGGAGACGTGGCTGCCGTACGCGGTCTGCCTGGCGCGCGACCTGGCCAACGCCACGGCGCGCCTGCCCGGGTGCGCGGCCTCGGCGGGCTTTGACGCCGAGGACCTGCAGACGTGCGCCGACGGCCGCGAGGGCGAGGAGCTCGAGACCGAAGCCAAGTTCAACACCGACTCGCTCGACCCGCCGCACTTGTTTGTGCCCTGGGTGCTCGTCAACGGCATCCCGCTCGGCCTCCAGTCTGACGCCATCCGGCAGGCCGTCTGCGTCGCGGCCGCGGCCAAGATGGCCCGCGACGACCTCCCCACGGGGTGCTTCCACGTCGACCGGCCCGACGCGATCGCCTTCCAGGCGGCGGCGTGAGAGTAGAGAGCAGGAGGCTCAAGACGCGGGCCGCAAAGTCGAGCCGCCTCCGTGGCTCGCTCCGCCACACGCTCCGTCGTCTCGACTCTCTACACCCCTTTTCACGCCCTCCTCGTCCCAATCCTCCGCACGCCTTTTCGTCCCCCCTCCCCGTCCCAACCCTCCGCGCGCCTTTTCGTCCCCCCCCCCGTCCCAATCCTCCGCACGCCTTTTCGCGCCGCTCGGTGATCTCCGCATCTCCCTGTGTGCCCCCTCTTGCGGTGCGCGGCGCTCTCCGCGCCCCTCCTCGAGCGCTCCTTACGCCGTCTCGTCTCCTCGCGCCTCCACTGCGTGCGTGGGGTTTGCGGATGGCACTCCTCTTCCACCCCCTCCCCTCCCACCAGCATTCTTCCTTCGCCCCGATGCCCCTTGGCGTACCTTCCTCACCCCGCGCGCCCACCGCCACCATCCGCTTCCCCTTCCTCGCGCACGCGCCAAAGCAGCATCCAGCGCCGCTCTCTGCGCCCCGCTCCCCGTACGATCGCACCATCGCGTGCCCTCCCTTTCAAACGCGCTCTCTCTTCCTTTTTGCCGGCACGCATTCCTCCCCCTCCCCGCGACGCTTCACCCCCTCCCGCTCGCCACCGAGCACATCTCCGCCCTCTGCTTCTTCCTCCGCAATGTTCTTCTTTGCCGCTCGTCGCGTCCCTGCCGCGTGCGGCGCCTCTCCTAGACCTCGCGGCCTCCCCTGGATGCTCACTCCCTCCCGGGGGCGCCTCGCTCGACACCGATGTGGTCGGAACGACGCGCGGGCGCTTCCGGGCCTCTGCATCTCGTTCCTCGCACGGGCTCCGGGTCGTCGCGCCGCGTCGCTGTTCCGCGAGCCCGCCCTCTGGGCGTTGCGCTCTCGACCGCGTCCCTCCTGGTCCTCTCTCGCGCCCTCTTCCTCCCCCACCTCCCGCTCCACGCCTGCAGATCGTGGCCCGCCTCCCGCCGCGCCTAGAACCCCCCGCCGCGCTCGATGCGCTCGAGCCTTCCCCTCCGCCCCCGCCGCGCTCGATGCGCTCGAGCCTTCCCCTCCGCCCCCGCCGCGCTCGATGCGCTCGAGCCTTCCCCTCCGCCCCCTCCGCGCTCGATGCGCTCGAGCCTTCCCCTCCGCCCCCGCCGCGCCCGCCTTTTGCATCCCCGCGCGTCGAGCCCGTCTCCGCCCCGGCCGCTCGCCCCTTGGTGTCGCTGCCCGCCTCTCGGTCCCCTCCGGCGGCACCGGTCGGTGCGGCCGGTCCACGCGGCGCGGCGCCTCTCCTCCCCCCTCCCCGCCTGCATCGCCCATCCTCGCACTCCCTCCTTCCGGTCGTCTTCTCGCCCTTCTCGGCCCCTCTCTGCGTCATCTGCGCTCTTGAAACAGAGCATGCACGCGTGTCGGCCGCGACGGGCGGATCGAGCGACCGCCGGATCTCGTCTTGCACGCCCGATGGCCACAAAGGGCGGAGCGGCTCGATGGGACAAGCGCCAAGGAATGAGAGCAAGCGGGGAGGAGAAGCGCCGCCGGAAGGGCGCGGGGTAAGGACGCGAAAAGAGAAGCGTCGGGGTCGAGGAGGAGGGGGGAGGGAAAATGTACGCTATGGGTGCGACCGGGAGGGGGAGCGAGGGAGGAAAGAGCAGAGCAAAGAAACGATGGGTGAGAGCTCGAGAAGAGAACGCCGGGGCTGGAGAGCCTTGTCAGGAGAGGCGGGCGGAGGTCGTTGTGGAGGAAGAGAAAAAGGGGGGCGGCAACAGCGAGAAAGGGGCCGAGGCGGCGAACGGACAGAAGCGTCGCGGGGGTGCGCGACGGCGGCAACACGATAAAGGTGGAGACCGCAGGAACGAGCGGCTGCGGCGACCGCAAAGGTCGCGGGAACGAACGGCGGCGGCGGCGCGGCGGCGGCGGCGAGAGCCGCGGCAATGAATGGCGTCGAGATGATGTCGCAGGCACGGCGGAGAGGAGGAGCGGGGGAACCGGGCGCCGACAGGCGCGACCCCGCGATCCCCCAGATGCAGCCCGAGAGCCTCGAGTCGCTGGGGAGGGGGGGGGGGGGGGTGCGACGGTGCGCGGCTGCGGCGACGTCTCGCGGAGCGGTCGTTGCGCGGTCACCGCACCCGCAGTCCATCCGTTCGGCCACCCCGCCCTAGGCTTCCTTGTTCATGCGCTCCTCCTCCTCGTGCACCTTTTTGTCGACGACGGCCTGCATGGCGGCCTCAATGCGCTCCTTGGCCTCGGCGGCGGCCTTTTTCCGCTCCTCGCTGGTCCCGGAGGCCTGTCTGGCCTTGCGCGCTGCCGCGATGCGCTCGTCCGAGCCCGCAGCCTGGGCGGCGGCCTTGAAGATGGCCCCCAGCTCCTTGAGCGCCACGGCGCGCGCCTTGAGCTCGGCGGGGGGGACGCCCTCCTCCCGGAGCACGCGCTTGGTCACGGCCCGCAGCGTGGCCTGCACGTCCAGCTGATTGGCGGCCCACATGGCGTCCAGGACGACCGGAAGCGTGGCCTCCTCCAGCGCCGCGCGCTGCAGGCCCGCCTCGCGCGCCGCCTTGACGGCCGACTCGATGAACGGCGCCGCAGCCCGCGCCGCGGCGCTCTCGCCGGCGGAGGCGGCGGCGGAGGAGCCCTCGCCGGTGGGTCTGGCGGCGGCGGAGAATCCCTCGCCAGCGGGCTTGGCGGCGCTCTTCTCGGCCTCCTCTTGCTTGCGGACCCACTCGCGGGCCTTGGCAGCCGCGTCGAGCGCGTCGCTCTCCATGGCGGCGAGCCTGAGCGCCTTCTGCTGCGCGCTCTGCATGCGCAGGGCAATTCCCATGGCGTCCATCTGCGTCTTGATCGTGTGTGCCTTGGCGCGCGTGGCCGCCCAGGTGCCCGCGAAGACGCCGCCGAGCTGCGCCGAGGCGGCCTGGTCGTAGGCGCGTCCGATGGTGCGCAGCATCACGTCGCCGTACGAGGCCGACGCGAGCTCGACGGCCTCGGCCTGCATGGACGCACGGAAGCCGGCCACGTCTCCCTCGACGTGGCGCCGCAGCAGCGCCTTGAGGTTGTCGGCCAGGTGCGCCACGCGCTCCTCCTGGCGTTTCTCGAGGGTGGCGGCCGCCGTGGCCTGGCTGCGGTTGACCGCCACGCCGCCCTCGCCGTCCGCGGAGAGCGCCTCCGGGTCCTCGCGCATCGCGCCCGCCAGGATGAGCTCGCCCACCAGGTGCTCGAAGCGCTCCGCGCCGAACAACGCGGCGAACATCTCCGCGCCGTCCGCAAAGTCGCCGGGGCCCGCAGAGTCCTCCTCGCCGGCGTCGTAGCGCGCGCGCTTGCTCGGGTCGGAGAGGATCTGGTACGCCTGCGAGAGGCGCTGGAAGCGATCCGCCGCCTGCGGGTCGTTCGGGTGCTTGTCCGGGTGCGCCGTGCGCGCCAGCGCAAAGTACGCCTTGCGGATCTCCGCCGCCGTCGCGTCCCGCGAGACGCCCAGCAGCAGGTACGGGTCGCGTGACGAAAAGTCCGGGGCGGCCGGGGCCGCCGCGCGCGCGGAGGACGAAGGCTCCGGGGCGGGAACGGAGCCGGAGGCAGCTCGGGTCGAGCGGGTGGGGGGAGCGGAAGGCGCGGGAGACGCGGCAGACGCGCCCGCCGCGCCCGCCGAGGAATCCTCGGCGCCCAAGACCTCCGCCGCCGCTCCCGCCGCGGACGCGACAGGACCCCGGGCGGCGCGGCCTCCGTCCTCCGCAGCCGCGCCCCGGCCTCCCGGCTGCGGTGCTCGGGCTCCGACGCCCTCCGCAAGCGGCGACACGTCGACGGGCGCGGCGGCGGCCGCAGCGGCGTCCTCTCCCTCGGCGGGGGCCTTGAGCGCGTCCTTGCCTCCGAAGGCGCTCTTCCAGCCCGCGGCCCAGCCGCCCTTGGCCTTTTCCTTGTTGCGCGCCTCGCGCTCGAGGCCCTGCCTGCGCAGTTCGGGGTCGAACATGGCGAGGCCGCGGTCGGTCGACTCCTTCTCGACCCACGTGCGCGTCGTGTCGTCCCAGGTGGCGCCCTGGCTGCGGCTCCGGATCGCCTCGGGCGTGTTGGCCACGCCGCGCACGACCTGCGCGACGCCGGTGGCCACACCCGCCACGGGGAGCACCACCGCGCCGATCAGGCCGGCGCCGGCGCCCTTGAAGCCGCCGGCCACGCCGCCCTGCGCCGCGCCCACCACGGGCGCCGCCACCAGGCTCACGGCCCCGGCCGCCACGCCCTTGGCCACGTTCTTCAGGCCGCTCCCAAACCCGGACGCCGCGTCCCTGGGCCTGCGCAGCGAGAACAGCTCGCCCAGCTCCTCCGCGGCCTCCTTCCGCAGGCTGTCGTCCTTGGCCGCCGCGCGGCTGGCCCGCGCGGCGGTCGCCGCCGCCGCGTCCTCCCCGTCCGACCCCTCGCCGGCCTCCTGTCCCTCGACCAGCCGCGCGCCGAACGAGTAGCTCGTCCGCAGCACCACCGGCGGACCCGTCGCCGCGGGAGCCGAAGCAGCGGCGGGGGACGCCGACCCAGCGGCCGGGGAAGCGGAAGCGCCGGCGGCGGTGGCCGACCGAGTGGTCGGGGGGGCGGCAGGGGAGGCGGCGCCGACCTCCGGTTCCCTGCGCCCTGCCGCGCTTGCCGCCCCGGCGCCCACCTCGCCAGCGCGCTGCGGCATGGCAGACGCCGCGTCGACCCGGGGCGGAGCGGCCTCGGCCGCGACAGCCGGAGACTCCACGCCCATGGCGGCGCTGCGGCAAGACCTGCGGACGGACTGGAGAGAGGGGAGGGGATGGGGGGGAAGGGGAACGGCTCGTTCCTGGCCGCGCGCGCTCTGTCCGAAAGGGGTCGCGCGCGACGCGCGGGCAGCGCCGCCGAGCTCTGTGCGCGAAATTGCGACGTCCGAACGGCGTCCAAACCTTCGCGCGCGAGCGCAGCGCGTGGCGCGGGTCGCGACGCGCCGCGCCGCGGCGCCGGAACACGAGGCCAGCAGGGCGCGACGCGGAACGCGTCGGAGCGGAGGGGGCGGGGTGGCGACGGGCGGGAGGGGGGAGGGAGGGGGGCGCCGAAGGGGGGATCGAACCGCGCGGACGCGCACCGTTCCGAGCTCGGCGAGAAAAGATCTGGGAGATGTGCGAGCTCCGAGCTCTGTGCGCGGGCCGGATCGGTGGATCGCGGCGGAGAAGTGAAGCGCGGGCGCAGCGCGCGGCGCGGGGCCGATGAGGCGCGCGCGGAGCAGCGCGGACGGCGGGCGGCGGGAAGCGTGGGACGGGGCGGGAGCGCGCGGCCGGCGACGACGCGTGCGGGTCGCACGCGTAGCGCGGCGCGAGCGGCGAGGACCGCAGGCGTGCGCGAGCGGCGACGGCTGCTGTGCGCATTTCTTTTGCAGAAACTCGGGTGCGCGGGGCGAGGGTTCTGAGCGAGGAGGGCGGAAGGGGGAGGCGCTGAAAAATCCAAAGGAAATGGGGAAAAATCGAAAAAAGTCGGGTGGGCGCGGAGGCGCGACGCCGGCTTTTCGGCGAGGCGTCGAGCGCACGGGGCGGGATTCGAGAGCGTGTTTTTTTCACAAAAAAGTCAGGAGCGAGTGGGGCCGCGGGCGCGGCTCTGCGAAGGAACGGGAGCGTCGGGGCGCTGAATGGCAGAGGGCGCGTGCTTTTGGTAGATGGCATGAAATTGCGGCGACGCCAGAGGCGCGGGACCCGAGCGAGGGGAGGGCGCAAGCGCGGGCGCCGGTCAATAAAATCGCGTCCGCGCGGTCTTGGCCTGCGTTCACCTGAACGCGTCCAGGATGAACCTTCGCCACCACGTCTGTCGCTTGCTCTCGCCCTCTCCTTCCCGATCGCCTTTCCTGCCGGTCGCTTTGCCGCCTCTGGTGCCCGGACCCGGCTCGCGGCACCGCCAGATGTCCTCGGCCTCGAGCTTGGTCTCATCCTCGTCGCCGAGGGCCTCAAGCCGCTCGGCGACGCGCGCAAAGGCCGCCCGCATCCGGGCCCGAGCCGCGGCGTGCGGGGCCCGGGCAGAGTCAGGCGGGGTGTCGCCCGTTTCGCCGATCCTCCCTCCCCCCCCTTCGCGTCGGCCTCGGCCCCCGTCCTCTTCGTCTTCCGGGCCGTTCTCCAATCTCCACGCGGCGTCGCGGGACGCATCTTCCTCGTCCTCTTCGCGCAGGAGCGTCGCGAGCCATCCCCGCTCGGGATCCTGCTCCTCCTCGAGGCGCGTCCAGCTCGGGGGTCCCTCGAGCTCGCACAGCTCGTCGGACGACGACTCGCCGCGAGCGGCTGCGTCCGTAGCAGCGCCATCGTCGTCCCCAACAAGGTCGTCGCCGCCACGACCTTCGATACCGCGGCCGTCGCCGTCGCGGCCGTCGCGGTCGCCGGGGCGCGCCTCGTTCCCGCCCCTCTCGGCGCTCTCCCTTGGCCGGTGCCTCTGCGCCTTGCCGAGCAGGGCGTGCGTCATCCCACTCGAGGAGACGAGGGCTTCGACGGCGTCACGCGGCTCGCGGAGCGCCTGCCCGGCCAGCGAGCCCCACGACACGGACATGGCGTCCACGAGGCCGACCCGGCCGTTCACCCGGAACCGCATGGTCCAGCAGAGCGTGAAGACGCGCCCGGAGAGCCACGCCGAGCCCTCGTCCGGCGCGTTGTTGGTGTCCTGCCGGCGGCCCGGAATCGGGAGCCGCGCGAGCAGCGACGCAAACGCGCGGACGCCTGAGCGCGCGACCTCTGCGAGCCGAGCGGCTTGCGCGCGCGCCGACTCGGCGCGCGAGGGGGGGGACGGCCACGCGGGACGCGTCGCGTGCGGGTACAGCAGGGGAGGAAGAGCGGGGGAAGAGGCAGGGGGAGACGAGGAGTTGCGGGTTTGTCCACGGGGGAGTGCAGAGGAAGACGAGTTCCCTTTTGGGGGTGCAGAAGCGCCATCTGCAGCGGGGGAGGGGGGCCGCCCCGCTGCCTCCCCACCTCGCGACCCAGCCCCCGCCCCAACGCCTCCGCTCTCTCCATCTCCTCGTTTCCTCTCCCCACCATCTGCTTCCGCCCCCCCATCTCCCCACCCTCCCCCCCAGGCGAACGCCAGGGCGTCGTCTGCGATGCTCCCCCTGCAGCGAGGGTCCCATCGCCGGTCCTGCGCCCCCTCGGCCACCCACGTCCTCCAAGGCGACAGGGAGCGGCGAGCGGTGAGCGAGGCGTACGTGGACCGGGCGCGAGCCGGGACGGCGGCACGAGACGAGACGCGGCGAGAGGGCGCGACCGGGAGGAATGCCTCGGGCGGCACCCAGCGGGCGCGGGGCAAAAGGTCGTCTCGGCATCTCGGCGCCTCGAACGCCCCCTCGCCGCCGCCGTCTGCGTCCGCCGCCCGGCCGCCCGGAGCGCCCGACCCATCCGAGCGGTCGGTCGGCGGGCGCGCAAACTCCAGGACCGCCGCCGGGCGTCGGCGGGCGAGCTCGGCGCCGCCCAGCCAAAGCCCAGCGTCGGCCGGAGGGGCCCCAGGACGCAGCGGCCTGACGAGGCGGCCCCGAGAGAGCGGCGGGAGCGGGGCGTCCCGCACGCACGGCACACCCCTCGCACCGGCCTTGGCGGGGTAGTAGGTCGGCGCGTGCGGCGGGACGCGCGCGCGCTCGAGCCAGCCGTCGAGGGCCGTCACGGTCACGTGGCCCGGCCGCCCGGCGGCGGGGCCCAGCCAGGCACGGGATGCGGCGGCGTCCCGCCGCCCACGGGGCCGGAGCCGCGCGTGCACACCCTCGGGCGGCAGCGGACCGCGCGGCTGCTTGGACGGGGAAGGATCGGACGCGATGCGGCCTCGGACGCGGTCGGAGGCGGGCCGGTGGATCCGCCGAGTTTTCCCAGCCGCGCTGGCGTCTTCGACGAAGGCGGGATTTGGGGCGGGGGCGCCGGCGCCCCGCGCGGCGGTCGCGCCCGGAAGGGGGTCGCCGGCACCTTGCCATCCCGGCAATTCCTTTTCGACCCCACCTCGCCTTTGCTGCCTCCGGACCCCCCACCCCACCCCCCAACGCTCCAGGAGCTTTCTCTTGGCGGCATCGAACAGCGGCTCGAGCGGCCAAGGGGCCGGCGTCCGGCCGCCCTCGTCCTCCTCGACGCGCTCTCCGTCCGCGTCCTCGTCGCAGAGCAGGTCGCGCGCGCCGAGCCAGGCCGGGATGGGCACGTGCACGTAGAGGTCGCAAAGGATCTCGTAGTCCGGGTGCGGCTCCTCGTCCGAGGGCATGGTCAGGCTGGCGAGGAAGAGCCCGCCCGGCTCGGTCCTCGCGCCGCCGGCGCCCAGCGCCCGGAGGTGCGCGAGGACGCTCTCGGCGCCGCGCACCACGCCGCCCAGCGGGTCGGCCATCGCCACGCACTCGTCCAGCATGCCCGCGGCCGAGAGCGCGGCCACGCCCGCCTCGGGAGGCGCCTCGTCGGCGGTCGCGCGCCCCACGAGGAAGAGCGCCCGCTCGGCGGCCCGGGCGGCCCGCAGCTCTGCGGGAGGAAGCGCAGGGGCGGGAACGCTCGCGGTCGGCTCGTCGTACCGCGGGTCCTCGAACGGATCCGGGGACGTTCCAGGGCCATAAAAGGCAGCAGGGGAGGGCGCAAGGGGCGGGAGAGGGGGGGAGACGGAGGGGGGCGGCAGGGGCGGTCGTGGTTGCGCGGGGTTGCGCGCAGAGGAGGCAGGAGGGGAGAGGGACGCAAACGACGTCTCTGTCGCCGGCAGACCCCCTTCCTCGCCTCCCTCCCCGCCACGGCGCGCGATAGCAAAGTCGTCCGAGGCCTTGGCGTCGCGCGCGGCCTCTTCGTAGCTCTCCGAGAGCCACAGCACGCGCGCCAGCTGCCGGACCTTGGCGCGCAGACCCCGCTGCGTTCGCGCCACGCCGGCCGGCAGGCGGGGTTCCCCGGCTCCCTCCACCGGCGGACGAGGCCCGCTGCTCTCCTCCTCCGGCGGACGAGGCTCTCCGGCCGTCCTCCCCGGCTCCGCCCCGCGCCGTCCAACGCCCCAGGTCGCCTCGTCCGCCCAGACGGGCTCGGGAATCGGAGGGTCGAGGCCCGCGCAGACGGCGTCGATGTACGCGTGCAGCTCATCTTCTTCGCGCTGCATGGAGGTTTCGTCGGCCTCGAGCAGCGCGGACGACAGGGGTGCGACCGGCGAGGCGCGGCCGCGGCCCGAGAACGACTCGAGGGCCGCGGCCCGGACGGCTTCCGGCGATGGCGCCGGCAGCCCCGCGAGGCGCGCCAGCGCGGACGCCGCGGCCCCTACGTCGCGCAGAGACTCCGACACGACGGGGTCCGAGAGGTCGACGCCCAGCGACGCGCCGTCGCGCGACCCAGGTTCGGCTCGGGCTGCTCCGGCGAGCGCCTCCTCGACGGCTGGCGCCCGCCCCTCGGCCTCGTCGGGTCCCCGCCGGGCGCCCCCGGCCCCGCGCGCCCCCGTCGCCGTCCCGCCGGTCCCTCTCGCGCCCCCGAGGCGGCGGGCGCCTCGCTGCGCGCCGTCCGGTCCCTCGTCGCCCCGGCCGCCCGCCGCAGCCGGCCCGGCCGGACGCCGCGGCCGTCGGGCTCCTCTCGCCGCTCGGCCCGCCCTCGCCGTGCACCCGCCGGGCGGGGTCGCTCCGCCTCGGGGCACCCCGGCGCCCGCGCGCGACGACATTCGGCGCCTGGGGACCCCCCGCGGACGCTTTGTCGGGCGCGGGTCGACCCGAACCCGCAAAGGGCCGCCGCTGGAGCCGCCTCGCCCTCCGGATCGACGCGCGCAGCCTCTGCGCGCTTACCGGAGCGCCAGGCGAAGCGACCCCCGCCTCGGCTCGGCGCGCGGAGCCGGCGCGGTCAGAAGCCGTCGCGCGGGCGCGAGAGCGCCCGGCGTCCGCGCGCGAACCGCAACGCCGCGCACTCGGCCGTTTGTGCCGCGCGACGCCGATCGAGCGCGATCGCGGACGGCACGGCGAGCCCGGCGACGCGCGATCGGACCGCGCCGCGCTGGCGCCCCACTTCGCGCCCGACGGGGCGGCTCTGTCGGCCGCTTCACTTTGCGCTCGCCGGGGCGGCTCTGTCGGCCGCTTCACTTTGCGCTCGCCGGGGCGGCTCTGTCGGCCGCCCCTCTGCCGGCCCCGACCACACCCCCTCCCCCATCTCCCCCCCTCATTGGCTCTTCCCCCCCTCCCC
>PGFX01001728.1:0-14739 GCA_003612995.1 Prototheca bovis | reverse complement strand
CCGTCGCTGGCGACGCCGAGAGGTGGGCCCAGTTGTTCGGACCAGACCGGGGTTCGATTCCCCGCCAACGCAACACGCTCGGGCGTTGGTAGTACAGTGGTAGTATAGGTCCCTGCCAAGTTGGCAGCAGCCCGCCGCGCGCCTTTTTGCCCCTTTTGCCCCGCCCTCGCCCCCGACGCGGCGGGTGCCGACGGCAAAGGCGCGAGGATGGGGAGCAAAATGAGCGATGCGTGATCGGGACTTTTCGCAGGTTTGCCTGCCGCTGCGCCGCCCCGAAGGCCGCTTGACTTTCGAGGTCCGACAGGATCCAGTGTTTTCAACGCCGTGTGAAAGGATCGCGATGGGAAGGAAAGTTGAATGGTGGGCGGCCGGTCTAGCCCCCCGCTGCGACCACGCGCGTGCAGCCTTTTGCTCCTTCCCCCCCCTTCCCCTTCGCCCCCGAGCTCGATCACCTCGGATCGCTGGTTCTCCGCCGCCCGCTTCCCCCACAGGTCGCTCGCCTTCCCGCCCGGTCTCCCCCCTCCCCGCCCCCCTCCTCGCCCCCCCGATCACCTCCCCGCCCCGGCCCCCGACGCGGCCCGCGCCCCGCCCCGTCCGGGACGCGGCGGGCTCATGAACATGACGTCGGGCGGTCGTGACTCGCCGCATACCGCGTTCATGACCGACGCGCCGGCGCACGTCCGTCCTGTTTTCTTTTTTTTCTTCTTCTTCTTCTGAAGCGGTCGGCGCTTCGCCCAGAAAGCAACCTCGCGACCAGGGCTCGTCCCGCGGTCGCGCCCACACATTCCCCGGTCGCGCTCCCAGGGGCGCCGGACGTTGCCGAGCTGGAGGTGCAGACGCGGTCCGCGGACCAGCCCCTTTTTGGGTGCTCTTTTGGTCACGGCGAGGCCTCTGGAATGGTGCGTCGCGCGGCGCGCCCCTCGCGTGCCATTTCGTTCGCCCCGCGCCGCGGGCGCAGCCGTCCTGCCGCTCCGCCCTTCCCCCCGGGCCCCGTCTTCCTCGACGGCTCCACCCGTCCGCCGCGTGGGAGCATTGCGGGCGCCGAGCGGCGCCGACGCCCCGCCGCCTCGCCGCCGCGCGCCGCGCTCTGCGCTGACGCCCTCGACTGTTCTTTTCGCAGGACGCTCCGCCCGGAACGCGCCGGCTGCCGCACAAACTGTTCATCCACAACCTGTCGCGGGACACCGTGGACGCGGACCTCCAGATGGTCTTCGCCCCGTACCGTCCGGAATATGTAAACGTCGCGAGGGGAAAAAAGGGCACCTCCAGAGTGCGTGCGAGCGCGTCTGCGCTCCCCGCGTTCCGAATTGCGCCGGCGCCCCGGCCGACGAGGAGAACCGGGCGGCGACCTTGGCGCCGCGGCGCCCCGTTCGCCCGAGGCCCGCGCCCGGGCGCCTCGGCCGTGCGCGCGCGCGCCGCCGCGCGCCCGCCGACGCCCCCGTTCCGCCCCGAACGCTCGCAGAGGTTTGGCTTTGCGCTTTTCGAACGAGTGGAGGACGCCGACTGCGCGTTGCGCGAGCTGCAGGTGCGCTGCCGCCGGACCGTCGCCGATGCCGTCGCTGTGATCGGCCCGTGATGTCATGTCGGGGGCGGACGCGCGGGAACCTCTGCTGCGCCAGCTGCGCGCCCCTGCCTCGGCCGGAAGACCCGCCGGACGACGCCCCCGGCCTCTCCCTTTGCGCAGGGCACGCTCGTACGCGGAAGTCCCCTGTGTCTGAAGCCTGCCGTGGCGCCCGACCCGTGCCACGCTCCTCCCGCGACCGCAAGGGTGCGCACATGCGAACCGTCTCGTCACCACGCCGCAGCATGACGCGACGCGCCGCGGGGCGCGCGCCGAGGGGGGACCCACCGAGGCGCGCCGGGGGCGCGCCGCTGCGCGCGCTGCCGGGTCCGAGGGGCGAGGAGAGGGAGAGGGGGGGGGGAGGGGCGGGGAGCGGCCGGGAGGCCGCGGAGCTGCGCCGAAACTGGAGGGCGCGCGCGCGCACCGCGCGACCGGGCGCTCGACCGCCCGACGCCCTCTACGCGGCTCGCGTCGCGCGATCGCCGAGATGCGCCCCGCTGCGCCGTGTCGTCGAGGGGCTGCGGGTCGAAGGTGTCTGGCGCGCGCGCGCGCGCGACGCGTCTCGCCGGGTGGGAGGGGGAGGGGGGAGCGCGGAGTGCGGAGGGGTACGGGTCGGTGAGGGGAGGGTTGGGCGCAAGGGGAGGGGTGCGGGGGATGGGGGGCGCGAGGGGCGCCGGAAGACCGAGCAGGCGGGCTCGGAAGGCGACGGACGAGGGGGGCGTGCCGGGGAGGTGGAGGCGTCGAGTCGCGCCCGATGCGCGTCGCGCCTCGGCTCCGTTGCTGCCGGTTTCACCCGCTCCCGCTCCCTCCCTCGCTGTTCTCCTTCCCCCCCCCCCCCCACTCCCCGCGCTCTCACTCGTTGCTCTCTTCACCCTTCCGCCTCCCGCTCCCTTCATCGTCACCCTTCTCGCCCTCTCGCCTCCCGCTCCCTTCATCGTCACCCTTCTCGCCCTCTCGCCTCCCGCTCCCCTCCTCGCCCGCAGGCGCAGGGCCCGTTCGCGCCCCAGGGGCTGGGCGGCTCCGACCTCTTCCCGGGCCTGGCCTCGCTGCTGGGTCACTCTGCCGGCATGCAGATGCAGCAGTCGTCGACCGTCGGCTACGGGCAGCCCGACTGGCTGTCCTCCTCGATGCTCCAGGGCCCGCTCGCGCGCTCGCCGCCAGATGCGCCGCCGCCGCTGTTCGTCAACCCGCCTCGCCAGCCGCTGCCCGTGCTGGAGCCGCCCTCGATGCGCGGCGTGAGCCCCTGGAGCGGCGAGGACGGCAAGATCGGAGACGTGGTGCGTCGGTGGGAGGGGGAGAGGAGGAGGGAGCGGGGACGAGGGACGCGATGCGCAGCAGAGCGGAGGAGGCGGGGGCACGGCAGGGAGTGGAGCGGAGGGGGCAGGGCCCGGCGGGGCCCGACGCGGCGACGATCTCGGCGACGGGAGACGGAGACGGCGCGGCGACGATCTCGGCGACGGGAGACGGAGACGGCGCGGCGACGATCTCGGCGACGGGAGACGGAGACGGCGCGGCGACGATCTCGGCGACGATCTCGGCGACGATCTCGGCGACGATCTCGGCGACGATCTCGGCGACGATCTCGGCGACGATCTCGGCGACGATCTCGGCGACGATCTCGGCGACGATCTCGGCGGCGGAAAGGGGGGCCGGCCCCCGGCCCCCGGCCCCCACCCACTCGCCCGGGCCCAGCACCCTCCGCACGCGCTCCCGGTGCTCAACTCGACGCCCTCCCCCCGTCCCCCCCCTCCCTCCCAGCCGTCGCCGTGCACCTCGCTGTCCTCGTGGCTGTCGCTGCAGAGCGTGGCGTCCATCCCCGCGCACGGCTCCGCGGGCCTGCTCGCCAGCGTGTTCCTGGACCGCGCCGCGGTGCTGGCGCTGGTTCCGGTCGAGGCGTTGCTGCTGTCGACAACGCAGCCCGCGCCGGGCAGCCTGGGCGGTCTGGACCCCTCGTCGTTCTCGACCGCGAGCTCGATCGCGGGCCTGCTCGTGCGCGTGGTCGTCTCGGGCCGCTACCGCATCCGCCGTGTGCTCTCGACGCGCCTCGACCGCTCGGGCGCGCTCAAGCTGCGCGTCGAGGGCGTGCATGCCGAGACGGCCCCCGAGCACGTCTCGGCCGCAAACCCCTTTCTCATGGAGAGCGCCTGCCGCATCGAGATGGCGGAGCTCCAGGCCTTTTCGCGCGACTCGCCCGTCACCTGCCTCGAGGTCGCCGTCAAGCGCGCCCAGCTCGAGCGCACCGCCGCCTGGCTGGGGCTCTACGGAGGCCTCCCGCCCGCCAAGCAGGCGCAGCACCTCGACAGGCTCCGAGAGGCCTGGGGGGTCGCCACGCTCGAGGCCGTGCGCAAGATTGCCGAGATCGACATGCACCAGGTGCGAATGGAGCGGCGTGGCGCGCGCGCCGCGGCACGAGGGACCGCGGGAGGGACGAGGCGGGAGGGGCTGGATGCGGGGGGCTGGATGCGGCCGACGGCGAGGGGATGAACGCGGGGGGCTCGATGCAGCCGACGGCGAGGGGATGGACGCGGGGGGCAACGCAACGGGACGCGGCTTCCCGAACCGTCGCCTAGTTGTGCGCCTTCGAACTCGGCCGAGGGACGCGTTCCCTGCCGCGTGCGGAGGGACGGACCGTTCGTTGCGTGCTGGCCGACGAGCGACGTTCGCGCCGCAGTTCCCCTCTCCGCGCTCGCCATCCCATATCGGCCCGCTCACGCCGCCTCTTTCCTGTCCGTTCCCGCAGGCACCGATGTCCGCCGCTCCCTACTCTGACGGGAGTGCGTGAGCTCTCCGCTGAAAGCTGCGCCGGGCCGCAGACCGACGCCGTAAAGCCCCTTTGGTCCGCTCTGATCTTCCCGGGCCGTTTCCCGAATCGATCCCTCTTCTTCCCCCGGCCTCGCCGTGCGTCGTCTCGCCGCCTCCGTTGCTCAGCATGCCCTCCTAGTGGGTCGTCTCGCCCTCTTCCTCCTCCATCCAGGACGCCCTCGCCACGCGGCGTCTCGCAGCCCACCTTCCCCCCGCCCTCGCCACGCGGCGTCTCGCCCCCCCTCCCCCTCCCCCTCCCCTTTGCCAGCACGCCCGCCCCAAGCGGCTGCCGTTCCCGGGCCGTCTCCCTCCGATCCCCGGTTTCTTATCTTTTCTCCATACTCTACATTGTCTATCGTGCTTTCCGACGGCATTCTCTACCCACGCTCCCCCCGTCCATGTACCCTTGCTCGTCTCCTCCGCTCCTTTGTCTTTTCCTCTGGGTCTGTGCCCAGGCCGCCACAGTTCTGTCGCCGCACTTTTTCCCCGCCCCGGTCTTCTTCTTTTCGTCGCTGTCTTTGCCCTTTTATCCAACCTCGCGCAGACCTCGTGGTCGCGCAAACTCGCGCGGGTCCCGCATTCCTCCGCGCCGTTCGATCCGCCCCTTGTCGATCTCCCCACAGGCCGCCTCCTCGCCAGTCTCCCCCTCCTTTCTCTCGAACCCCCTTCCCCCTGCCTCCCCTCCCCCCCCCCATTTTCTCGACTCTGCCACCCTCCTCCACCCGCCCGTTGGCACCGCGTCCGCACCACATTTCGCGCGCCGCCTCTGCCCCTCCCCCCTCTCTCCGGCCGGCGCCCGTCCGTCGCGACCCTCTCCTGCCCCCGCATTCTTTGCCCCGCCCGGGCTCGCCGCCCCAGGTCTTGTTTCGTCGGCACCCCCCTGCGCGCCACGACCGCATCTTCACTTCCTCCCCACCCGTCAGCTCTCGGTCCGAGCTCGCCTTGCCCCCCCGCCCGCCCCGATTTGGCCGCTTTTTCCGCGCGACTCTTGACGGAGGGGGGAGGGCGCAGGGATCTCCCCCTCCCCCCCCCGCTCAACGCACCCGAGGCCGCTTGCGGCGCGTCCTGTCCCGCCCAAAGCTGGCGGGGCGGCGGGCCGCGCGAGCGACGCCTCCCCTCCCGAGCCGTCGCCCGCCGCGCGAACGACGCCTCCCCTCCCGAGCCGTCGCCCGCCGCGCGAACGACGCCTCCCCTCCCGAGCCATCGCCCGCCGCGCGAGCGACGTCTCCCCTCCCGAGCCGTCGCCTGCGCCCCCCCCCCCCCCCCAGCCGTCGCTCGCCCTGTCGCCCGCCGTGCACGTCGCTGCTCGACTTGCCTCTCCGACGGAGCGATCCGGGACGCGACGCTGCGGGGCCACCCTTCCTTGTCTCCCCCGCGGCCCCTCGCGCCGCCAGATCCACTTTTTCATGCCCGCTCGACGGGGCCCCACCCAACGCGCCTCGCGAGGAGGCCGCCCGCGGCAAGAGCCCGCCCCAGCCCCTCCCGCGAGGCGCGGAGCGTCTCCCGCGTCGGGCGGCCCGAATCGCGCCAACCGACCCGGAGGCCGCGCCTTTGCCGCACCGCCGTTTTTTTCACCCTCCCGCACCCTTTTCCCCCGCTCGCTTCCCTCCTCGCCCTCGACGCCGCGACCCCAGGCGCCGCCCTCCCATACCCGTCCCCGCCCGCTCTGCCTCTCCGCCTTCTGCCCTGCAAATCCCGAGGACGTCTGTTGCGTCTTGCCTCCTCGCCATAACGGATTGCCCCCCCTTCCCCTCGCGCAATGTCGCGCCTCGTAGGCCATGCTTTCCTGATCGGCCGTCGCCGACCCGATTCCCGTCCTTTCCTCTGTGCCGCCGCTCCTTCTCCCCTCCCTCCCTCTCCCCTCTCGCCTCCCTGCGCGCTCTCGGGGGGCAACGCGCCCCCGCAGCGCGACCTTTTCCCTCCCCCGGGTGGAAAGCGCAGAGAGACGGCTTTGGCGGGATCGGGAAGAGGCCACGCGGGGGGGAGCGCGAGGCGATGGGCGGGCAAGGGCTGCGGGTGGACGAGGCGGATCGGCGAAAGAGACCGAGGGGCGAACGCGCGCAAGGCGGGCGGGAAGGGAGGCGGACGCGAGCGCGGAGAGTTGGGGCGCTCGCGGCGGATGCTCGGCGGCGCGTCGGGCGGGCGTCCCCGCGCCCCTCTCGGCCCCACCGATGCGCCCTGGACGGCCGCCCCGGCCCGCCGGGGCGCGGAGGCCGGGGCGGCGATCGCGAGCCCTTGCGCGGCCTCGCTCTTCGTCGCCGCGCGCGTTCGCGGGAGCGGCGGAAAAAGACCCACCAGGTGGCCAATTCGAAGGCGATATTGCGAAGGCCATATTGCGCGCATTCTGGCCGGAAACGGCACTCTCTCGGTGCGCTCTGCGCTCCCACCCACCCCGCTCCCTTCCCTCCGGTCCCCTCTCGTCTTCCCCACCCGCCCTTTGCCCTTTTCCCGCGCGCGCGCCCCCCGGCGCGGCACGCGGCAGCCCCGACATTTGCGCGTTCCGTCCCGACGCGTCCGAGCCATCCCCACCGCATCGACCCGTCGTCCCCCCGCATTTCAAGTCGTGCGCGCTCGCGGCGCCGCGACGCCCGCGACCCCGAGTCTCCGTTTCGCGGTTTTTTTTTCCGTAGGCAGCTGCGCGGCAGCGGCAGCCTCCTCCGGCCGGGCGCGACCGGTCGGCCCCCGCCCCCGCCCCCGGCGCCCCCTTGGCGCCCGGCGGCGGCGGGGCGACCCCGACTCACCACCAGGTCCCTGCCTAGACACGCCTCGAGCCGCTCTGCGGAGCCGCCACAGCGCAGAGCCGCTGCTCGGGGCACACACTCCCCGGCGCGGCGCGTCCGAGCCTCCTCCGGCTGGACGCGATGGCGGGCGGGAGCTGGCAGCCTCCGCCCGGGTTTCACTGGAGCGGGGAAAAGGGCAAGGGGCGGGAGTGCAAGAACGACGCGGGGCAGTACTCTGGGACGATCTGGGTCCCGACGCCAGACCCTCCGAGGAAGGAGGAGGAGGCGGAGAAGAAGGACAGGCCCCCGTCGCCGAAAGGGAGCTGGCAGCCTCCGCCCGGGTTTCACTGGAGCGGGGAAAAGGGCAAGGGGCGGGAGTGCAAGAACGACGCGGGGCAGTACTCTGGGACGATCTGGGTCCCGGCGCCGCGCCCTCTGCCGCCGATCCCGGGCCCGCTGCCTTACTTTAACGTGTGGGGGTGCAAGCGCGGCCTGGCGTGGATCGCGCCCGTGGCGGACGAGGATGCGCTGCGCCTGCTGGCGCCCGGCGTCTCGTGGTGGTACTCGTGGGGGACGGAGGCCCCGAGCTCGTGGCACCCGTGGTTTGCGCAGCGCAGGAACGGAAACGTCCGGTTCGCGGCCATGTCCTGGGGAAAGTGGGGCGACGGGCCCGTGACCGTGCCCGACTATGCCACGGCGCTGCTGGGCTTTAACGAGCCCAACAGGCGCGACCAGGCGAACATGTCGCCGGAAAAGGCCGCGCGCTGGTGGCCCGAGCTCGAAAAGTGCGCCCGGCAGCACAACATCCCGCTGGTGCTCCCGAGCTACAACGACGGCGACCCGGGCGGCATCTCTCCCGACGCCTGGTTCGACCGCTTCTTCAAGGCCTATCCGGGCGCGCACTACGACGGCGTGGCGGTGCACGCGTACAAGCGGCACGCCAACGAGGTCAAGTCCATGGTCACGCAGGTCGCGCAGCGGTTCCGCAAGCCCGTCTGGCTGACCGAGTTTGCGTGCATGGGCAACGACGACCGCGCCAAGGTCGACTTTATGCGCGACCTCTTGCCGTGGCTCGACCGCAGCCCACAGGTCGCGACGTACGCCTGGTTTGGCATCCTGGGGACGCCCAGGCCGAGGGACAAGCAGGACTGGCTCGGGGACACGTTCCTGGTCAACAGCAGCACGAGGCAGCTCTCCGAGCTCGGAAAGCTCTACGTCCACACGCCCTACGCGGCGGCCTGATCGGGGCCCGGCCGCGCCGCGGCCGGCAAAGGCGGCGGGCGGGCGAGGGGCGGGCGAGGCGGACGGGAGGTGAGCGGGCGGGCGAGGGGCGGGCGAGGCCCCCCCCCCCCCCCCCCCCCCCCCCTCCTCCCTGTAACCCTGATGGACACCATGTGTGACGCCGCGGGCCGCGAAACCGCGCAGGCGGCCGCTCACGGGCGCTCGCGCGCTCCCACGACCCGTCCAAAAACGCACACCACCACGCGCGTGCGTCTCGCTCCCGGGCACCCGCAGAGATCGGCGTGTGCATGCGATGCATTCGCATCATGGCCCCTCTCCCTCCCCCCGCCCCCCCGTCCGCCCCGCCACCCTCCCCAGAGTCCCTCCCAGCGCGTTCACCGGGGCCATTCCGCCAAACCTCCGGCGGCGTTTGCCCGCTCGCTCGCCAGACGCCGAGTACATGGGCAGTTTGGCCCGCTCGAGACGGCAGTTTCCCCCCGTCGAGCCCAAAGCGCGCGGCGAATGGGCGCGCTCGGGAAAACTGTACCAGGTTGCCGCGTTCGCGGGCGCGCGCCCGGGGCTTTTTGCCGGGGCCGCGCCGGTCCCGCACGACGGCCAAATCCGTCCTGAATGCGGCCCCGAATAATTCGAAAGAAAACGATCGGGGCACCGACGCGGCAGGGGTCGCGGCGCGCAGGCGGCGCGTCGGCGCGCCGCCCACGCGGGGGCGGGAGGGGAGCGGGTCGAGTCGGGCGGAGACGCGCCCTCGCGCGGTCGGATGTTTGGCGGCGGAAGCGTTTCAGGCGGCACAAACCTTCCGACTTTGTTCTTCTCACCGCCGTCAACGACCGTCATGATGTTCGAGGACCCGTGCGACTCGTGCGTCCAGCGGGTTCGGGGTGATCTTTGGTGTCTGTGGAGCGGGGGTGGGCCGCGCCCCACCCACTTCCGGCCAACCCGACCCGGGCCGCGCCGCTCACGCTTCGTTCCCACCCCCACCCCCGTTCGCTGCGCAGCTGCAAGGGAGGCTGCAAGTGCAAGAAGGGCGAGTGCAAGTGCACGGTGCGCGCTTTGTCGGCGGTCGCGGCGGCGCCGGGCCCCGAGGGTCGACGACAAGGGGGGGGGGGGGGGGGGGGGGGGGGGGGGGGGGGCAGCACGGAAGCTGGCCTCGGTGGCGAGGAGGGCGAGTCCGGCGGCGGGAGTCGAGGGGAGGGGTGTGCGGGCGGGTGGATCGTGGGAAGCCCGCGAGCGGCGCGGCCCGATGCCGGCCCCGCTTTTCGCGTCGCGGCGGAGGAGAAAGGCGTCGTCGACACGCTCCCCTTCCGCCACGCCAACGACCTCCGACCCGTCGCCCGCTCCCTCGTCGCAGAACTGCACGTGCGCCGACTGCAGCTCCAAGTGAGCGCGCGTTCGTGCCGCTCGACGCGCGGAGCGTCCGAAGCGCATCGGCGTTTGGACGCTCTTCGCTCGCGGCGTGTAACTCCGCGTCTGCGACCGATCGCGCTCCGGAAGAGAGGAGGGGGGGGGGGCGGAGGAGGGGGGAGGCAGGTCGAGCGGAGGAAGGTGCGGGTGTGGTGGGCGCGGCGTCGCGCCGCGACCTCTTCCGGCCTCGAGCCGAGGCGTCTCGCCGGAGGAACGCCGGTCGTGTGACCCTTCGCGCGGTTCGATGCGGGGGGGCGGAGCGAAACTCGCCGCTCGCGGGCGCGCGACCGGTCGGGGCGCCGGTGCTCTGGCTGGGGCGCACCCCTCCGCGCGGCGACCTTTGCCTGCACCGGCGCGCGCGCGTTGGCCGCGCTCCGCATGTGGTCGTTTCCGCGCGGCTGGGGCGGTCGACAGCTCGGCTGGCGGGACGCCTCCTCTCTCCCACCTTTCGCTAGGCCCGCTCGCCGGTTCGGCATTCCTGTTCGGGCCCCGTGTCGCCGTCCTTTTCCCGGCCCGGCATTCGACCGAGCCTCCCTGACGGAGAGTTGCGCGCGGAACGACTGCGTCTTGCGCCTGTGCCTCGGCGCGAATCGTTCGCGCGGCGTCGAGAGCATCCGACCCCGGGCAACCTCGAGAGTTGAAGCGCCCTCGATCGGAGCCGCACGGCGGTGGGTGACCACGTGCAAAGGTCCGGCAACCGATCGCGTTTGCTGCGTCCCGCTTTTCCATCGTGGACGCCTCGGAAGGCGAGGCATAGCGCTGGTGCGGGCGCAATCGGAAGGGGGCGCAGCGCACGGACGCGGGAGCGGGCGCAATCGCAAGGGGGCGCAGCGCACGGACGCGGGTGCGGGCGCAATCGGAAGGGGGCGCAGCGCACGGACGCGGGTGCGGGCGCAATCGGAAGGGGGCGCAGCGCACGGACGCGGGAGCGGGCGCAATCGGAAGGGGGCGCAGCGCACGGACGCGGGTGCGGGCGCAGTCGGAAGGCGCAGTGCGACCCCGCCGTGGAGGTGAGCCCGGGGGGAGCGTTGCCGCCGGTCGCTTTTGCGAGCGAGCCTCGTTTAGGACAAAATAGATCGTACCGGCAGAGAAGCAACCGTCGATCTCAGCTTGCGACGCAAAAACGGGGTGCGTGGCGCGACCGGTCGTGGCGAGGCGACGCGGGCTGCTGCGAGAAATCAGGTTGCGAAGAGTCGTGGGTCGAAGCAGGAAAAACACCGAAAATCGAAAAGCCGCTCGAGGCGTCACGCACGCAAAGCTCCGGGAACGCGCAAACCGCGTCGTGTGAGCGCAGTGTCGTGTGCACGAAATGCATGCCGAGGGTTTGGTACGGTTTCCGCGAGCCGCGGCAGGCATCGACGCGCATTCGGCGTCTGCTCTCCGGATCGAAAAAAACGCGTCGGACGTGAGTGCGCGATCGCGCGGAGGAGGGGAGCAGGGTCGCGCGGCCGAGCCCGCGCCGATCGGCGCAGATGCCGACACGATGCGGGTGGGGGGTGCGTCTACAGCGATTCGTGACGAGTTTGGCGAGGCGACAAGATGCGGAACGGGGTCGAGGACGGGACCGGGAGGTGCGAATCGGAACGCACCCAGCGCCACCTCGAGCTCTGGCTCATCACCCAGCACTCTCGGCACCCCTTCCCGCCCTCTCCCGTCCCGACATCCCCCCCTTTGCGATGTCTGTGCGAGGGTGAGGTGAAGAGTTACAGGGGGTGCGCCGGGGGTGCGATCGCGACGATCACTTCGAGCTGCAGTCGGGGCACGAGCAGTCCTGCACAGGGCGAGCGGAGGTGGGAAGCGCGGGGTGAGAAGGCGCCCGAGCGGCGGATCCTTTCCCTTCCCTCGCGCACCCGGCGTCCCGTCAGCTTCCCCCCCCCCCCCTCCCCGCCACGTCCGTCTCACCCACAACCCTCCCTCGGCCTTCGGACACCTTCCGCGACCGCGCGCACGTCGTCCCGTTCCGACGCGGTCGCGCGCGCGTCCGCAATCGCTCACCTTGCACTTGCACTCGCCCTTCTTGCACTTGCAGCCTCCCTTGCATCTGCGGGAGGAGCGGGCGAAACGGCGTTAGCGGTGCGGGCAAAAAGCGACGATCGAACACATGCTAACGCGGGAACGCGTCCGCCGGACGGGTCACGCACGCGTCGCACGGGTCCTCGAACATCATGGTGTGCGCGTTTGTCTGCAGAATTGAAAGCAATCACAAAAGGTTGACGCCGAGCCCCCTCCAGGGCGCGCGTGTAAATACCCCGCGTTCCGGTGCGCGTGGCGCGCCGGGACGCGCCAACCCGCGCGCACCGTGCCCACTGGGGAGGCGGGGCCGGAGTTCTCCGCCGAGTTTCGATTGGGCGGTCGCGAGCGCGATGCGCACCGCGACAGTTCGAGCGGCGCCGGTGCTGCCGGCCGCGGGCGCGCGGAGCGCGCCCCGCGGCGGGACCCTCCGTTCGCTGCCGCGGCCGCGTCGTCCGAGCTCCGCGTTTCCCGTCGTCCGAGCTCCGCGTCTGTGCGCGCGCGCCCTCTTCCCCTCGCTCGGCTCCGAGCCGGTCAAGAAGGAAGCCGACGAAGCAGCGACGCGGCTAATCAATGTGCGTCAGGATCGGCTTCGGTCGGAGAGTCGCGGCCGCGCGGGCGGGCACCGCGTTCCCCCCGAGACGGCATCGGGCGGAGAGACCCGGGCGAGCGAGAGGATGGCGGGGGCGTAGCGGGGACTCTGTTCAACCCGCGGCGGCGCCTCGAGCTCGAGAGGGGGGGGGGCGGCGGCTCTTGCGGGCTGTGCCAAGCGCGGCGACTGCTGGCAGAACGACGGCGGCACCGCCTGCCATCCGCAGACGTCTCGGCGCACTCGTGGCTCGCGCTTCCCGAGCCGGAGCTCTACGCGCGCCGACTGCTGCCGCGGGCGACCCCGGCCGCCGCTGCCCTGCGTCGGGGGAGGGGAGTCCGCCTCGGCCGACCCTACCGCGCCAGGTGTCCATTCAGACGCTTCGAGATGGGAGGTTGTCAAAGCGCACGCGCACCCGTCTCTCCGTCGCGGCGCGGCGCGCCCCCCTCGTGCGGGAGGGGGGGGCGGAGAACGCGACGCGACGGGGAGGCCCCGTCGTCGGCGTTCCGCGGGTTGTTTCGGCCCCGGCGACAAACGCAGACGTATCGGCGTCCGAAGACCCGCACGACGCGTCTGCGACATGTCGCCTCCCCGGCGCGTGGTCGCGGCAGACCATGCGCCGTTCCGTTCCGCACGGCTCTTTCTCCCTCCCCTCTGCCCCCACCTTTCCCTCACGCTCCCGCCACCCCGCCGCCCCTTTTCCCTCCCTTTCCTCCCCCCCCCCCCCCCCCCCCCACCCCGTTTGTCCACGTGTTACCTCACCTGCCACGTTCGTTTTCCTTCCCCTTGTTCGCGTTGATGCCAAGATCGTTGATTGCGAGCTTTCGCGAGGCGTCCGCCGGCGCTCGAGACGCCGCAGAGGCATCGCTCGAGCCCCGGCGCACGCCCCCTCGAGCCTGCCGCCTCTTTCCCGCCTGCTTGATCGCTACCGAGCCGAGTTTGAACGCGACGCCGCGCCGCACGCGATGCGGCGCCTGCATCTCTCTGCGTCGTCGCGCCGCGCGCGATGCGGCGCTTGCACCTCTCTGCGTCTCTTTCGCCCGGGACACGACCCCGCATATCACCCTCCCTCACCCCCTGCCCTCTTCCCTCCTCGCCCCTCTTTCACATTTTGCCTCTTCTTCTCGTTCACCCAGCCTGCAGCACCGTTCCCTCCGCAAGCGCACGTTGCGTCGCGTTTCACGCTCGCCAAAGGCCCGCGGCGGTCGGACATTTGCATGCCTGCCCCTTCCCTTCTCCCCCTCCTTTCTTCCCTCCAGATACCCCTCTTTCTTTTCCACTCCTTTCCACACCGAGGCATGCCACCCCGATTCCAGGCCCCAAAGCCGCGCGTTCGCGTCGTGCATACCCCTTCTCCACTTTTCCGCCCCTGCTCGACCGCAACCAGCACGCTCGTGCGCCGCTCGTGCTGCAACTCCGCGCGAGCGTTCACCGGACCCGTGCGCGCTTCCTGGTCCCCCGTCCCGCACCTTGCGAACACGAATCGCCGCGCTCCTCGACACCCGAACGCTTACCCTCGCCTTTCCTCTTCCGCTCCCGAATGCAGCAGTTGTCGTTTTCACCCTCCCCCTTTTCTCCCCTCCCGCCGAGCGCAGCCCGTCTCCCCCGCCCCCACTCCCCCCTTCCCTGCGCCTCGCCCTCGCCTCTTCCCTTTTTTTTCCTCCCGCACGAGAGCTCCGTCGTCGAGCTTTCGTCGCGGCCCTCGAGTGCAGCGCCGCCTCCCCCCCCCCAGCCCCGTCTCTCGCGCCGTGCGCGTCACCCCACGCCTGACGATCGGACACAGCACTGCTGCCAACCGCCTCCTGCGCGCCGACGCCGCCGGGGGGTCGGGCTCCGTTCGGGGCCTCGTCCCGCCCCCGACTCGCCATGTCCTCTGCGCCCAGCGTTCGGCTTCCGCTCAGCTGAACCGCTCTCTCCTCTCTCCCGCCTGCACCTGCAGCCCTTTCGCCTGCACCTCCGCTGCCCCCTTTCACGCACCAGCGTGAGCACGCCCCTCTCGCCTCGACGCCTCGAACCCTTCCTCCTCCCGCCGTTTTCGCTCCGCGCCATCCGTCTCTCGACGCTATCGTCGCTCGACTCTGCTCAAAAGCAACCCCCGACGTTCAAATCGTCCCAATCCCGCAACCCCCAGCGTTCTCGTCGTCGCATCGACGCATCGGGTCGCTCACCCGCGCCGCCTTCCCCCCGCCCCCTCTTGTTTTTGCCCCGTGACGACGGGCGGCGGAGGGAAGCCGGCGCCTCTGCGCCCCACGCTCCGTCCGCTGGCGCGTCGCGGGACGGCGGGCCCTGGGCTTGCTCGGCGCCTGCTGCCACCACCCGCCATCCGACCTCGCGCAGCCCCGCTTTTGCCGCCCGGTACGCTTCCGTCTCCTCCTCCCCCCCCCCCCCCCCCCCCCCCCCCCCCCCCCCCCCCC
>PGFX01001717.1:0-14740 GCA_003612995.1 Prototheca bovis | reverse complement strand
GTGCTGACAAGTGACGAGCGACCAACAGGGGGGGGGGGGAAGGAAGGGAGGAAGGGAAGGGAGGAGAGGGGGATGGGATGGGCAGAGAGAAGGAGAAAAGGGGGGTCTCTTCTTGTCATCATTCACCCATGATCGCCTCGTTGGCGCGGGACTTGCTTTTTCGTCGCGAAAAAGCAAGCCTCCGTGCAATCCCCAAACCCTTTCCGCTCCACCCGACTGCACCTCGTGCGCACCGGTTCGTCTTTGCTCGCTTCTGCCTCGCGTTCGGCCTTTTTTTCTTCTTCTCCGGCTTCGCCGCTCCCCGTTTTTTCGTTTCTTGTGTGAATTTCGAGCTGCTTTCGCGCTGCTTTCGAGAGACTCCCTGGGAGGAACGCGCCGCCCCCAGAGGCGCAGCCCGTTCCTCCCAGGCCGCGACCGAGCGACAGTGCGGGTGCTACACGATTCGTGGCGGGAAAACCGGACACGGACGCGCGGTGGGCGGTGGGCGCAAAGGGAGAAGACGAAAAGAAAACGGGCACGACAAAGGCATGGGGAGTGGAAAGAGGAGAGGAGGGGGAAGGGAAGGAAGGAAGGGGGAGAAGAGTAGCGAGGGGAACGGGGCGTGGTTGGAAAATGGGGCGCAGTTGAAATGCGGGTAGAGGAGAAAAGGGGGCGCAGTTGAAATGCGGGTAGAGGAGAAAAGGGGGCGCAGTTGAAATGCGGCTCGAAAGGGGAATGGGTCGTGATGATGAAAAAAAAAAAAAAAAGGGGGGGGGGAGCAGGGAAAAATGAGGCGACATTCTTCACTCATACACCTCGATCTCCTCTCCCTCTTCATCTCCCTCTTCTCCCTCTTCTTCTTCTTCTTCTCCTCTTTCGTCGTCGGCGATTGCGTCGTAGCGGTGGAGTTGCGTAAACTCTTGGGCGAAGACTCCTCTGGTCCTCGCGTCGAGGGTCGCCGCCGCTGCGACGACGGCGATGCCGAGGAGGGCGTTCACCAGGAAGGCCGGGGCGAAGCAGGCGTTCCCTCGGCAGGCCTTGGACGAGTCCATGAGCGTCCCCGCGAGCCAGCCGGTGATGGCGTACCCGCCGAGGGCGGTGGAGGTCTGCAGGAGCGAGTAGTTGCTGGCAAAGTGCGCGAGGCCGAAGAGCTCGCTGGCGACGGCGGGGAGGAGCGACCAGACGCCGCCGAAGGCGAGGCCGGCCAGCAGCACGACGCCGAAGAGCGTGGCGCGCGTGGCGACGGCGACGAGCAGCTGCGAGAGCGCCGAGAGCGCGCCCACGAGGATCAGGAAGCGCGGGCGCGGCACGCCGTAGGAGCGCAGCGCCTTCTCGGGCCCGTAGCCGAAGGCCAGCCGGCCCGCGAACGAGGCCACGCCGAACAGCGAGACGAGCGGAGGCGCGTCCGTCGCGGGGCCGCCCAGCGCCCGCACGATCTCGTCCGCGTTGTTCACCACCGTCAGACCGAGCGAAAAGACGGCGCCGAAGATGAAGTACATGATCCAAAACTCCGACGTCCGAACGCTTTCCGACGGACCCAGGTCTGGGGAAGACGACTCGGGGGAGGAGGAGGAAGAAGGCGGGCGGGGGGGGGGAGGGAGGGCGCGAGACCCGGAGGAGGAAGAAGGCGGACGGGGAGGGAGAGCGGAACCGACGGGGGAGGCGTTCGGGGCAATCTCCTCGGAGGAGGAAAAGGGAGGGGGTCCCGCAGAGGCAGAGCCGACGTCGCCTGACGGCGCCGATCCGGCGGCGGGGCCGGCGACCACGGCCGATCCGCCGGCGCTTTCACCGCCAACGGCAGCGCTCCCAATGGTGCCGTTGCCATTTCCACTGCCACTGCCACTGCCACTGCCGTTGCCGTTGCCACTGCCATTTCCACTGCCACTGCCGTTGCCACTGCCACTGCCACTGCCATTTCCACTGCCATTTCCACTGCCGCTGTTCTTTCCGCTTTCTCCTCTCCACAGCAACGGCGAGCCTCCGCGGGCGGAGGGGGGCGTGGTCGAGCCCGTTCTTCCCCCCGCGCGCGGCGAGGCGGCGGCGGTGGCGGGCTTGGACCCTCCGCGGCTCGTGGCGCGGCTGCCCGCTCCGCCGGCTCCGCTGCCCGGGCCGAGCTCGCGCGCCGCGACGGCCGCGATGGCCGCTTGGCGCGGGAGGTCGTCGCGATCGAGCGCCTGCGCCAGCGCGTCCGACGCCTGGCGCCCCAGCGGCAGCCTGCCCAGCCGGGCCGGCGACAGCGGCGACGAGAGCGACGAGGAGAGCAGCGCGGGGAGCGCGGGGAGCGCGGCGCTCCCTCCCCGTTCCGCTCCCTCCCCCTCTCCCTCCCCCGCTCCCTCTCCCGCTCCCAGGAGGTGCTCTCGGGCCGCGATCTCCGCGATGCGCTCTCCCTCGCCCGGCTCGAGGCGCCCCTCGGCGACGGCTTCGGCGAGCAGCGGGGCCGTGGAGGGGTCCTCGCCCCGGATGATTGCGGCGGCCGCGGCCGCCGCAAAGTGCTCTCGTCCCGCCGGTCGCGCGAGGAGCGATCCCGCGCGGGCGGGGAAGAGCACGAGGGGCGCGAGGAGCAGGAGGGCGCCGAGCGCGACGGTGGTCCGCCAGGACTGGGGCACGAGGCCGCGGGACTCTGCGAGCGCGGCCGCCGCGATGTAGAGCGCGACCGCGCAGAGCAGGCAGAGCAGGTAGAAGAATCGTCGCTGCGCGCTGCGCCAGCCGCGCTTGAGCTCGGACTTTTGCACGAACGGCACGTGGTTGACGAACGGGAGCGCCGCGAGGACGGCGGCCGTGGGCGCCAGCGCCAGCAGCAGCAGGTACTCGGCCGGACCCCCCAGCGGCTGCACCAGGCCCGCGTACACGGTCGCGTAGAGGCTGCTCGAGAGCCCCTCGCACGCCTTGATCACGCCGACCGCCGTGCCGCGGTGGTGCGGAAAGTTCCGAACGTTCGTGACCAACACGCACGTGTCTGTGAACACTCCTCCGGTTCCCGCCAAAAATGCCAGCAGCAAGAGACCGCCGTAGGGCACGGCCCAAAGACCCCGCGTGGCCAGGTAGAGCCCGGCGTAGCCGACCGCGCCGACGCAGCACCCGACCAGCAGCACGAGACGGGGACCCACGTGGTGCCGGCCGCCCAGCGAGTCGTAGACGCGGCCGGCCGCGAACGCGCTCAGCCCGCTCAGGTTGCCGGCAGACCCGATCATGTCCACCTGACGACGAGACAGACCGTACCGAGACCCCAGAGCGCCGCCCCAGATCACGAACGAGTACACCAGGCCGGAAGAAAGGGCGACAGGCACCGAAGCCGCCAGGCACGAAAACTTGTTGATGCGACGACCCATCGCGACGACGAGGAAAGGGCAACAAGAAAGAAGGAAGGGGGGAGAGAGGACCTGCGCAGAGAGAGAGAGAGGGGGGGAAGGAGAGAGAACAAGTGCGGGGGGAGAGAGGTGAGAGAGGGGAAGAGCCCGGGGGGAGAGGTGAGAGAGGGGGGGGCAAAGGGGGGGGGGGTGAGAGCAGGGGGGGGGGGGGGCAAAGAGGAAGCGGAAGGCGCATGCTGTGGGCGCCAATGGGGAGGGACGCTCTCGCCCCCCACCCCCACCCTCGCCCCCGCCCCCGCCCCCGCCCCGGCCTCGCTCGGTCCGGGGGGCGTTTCGGAACGCTTGCAGAAGCGCTCGGCCCTCGTCTCCCGGCGCCTCGCCCACCTCACATCCGATCACCACAAACCTCTCCCTCTCTCCCAATCTCCCCAACCCGCGCCCGTTCCCTTCCCCATCCCTCCCTTCCCTCCCCCCTCCCATCGCCGCCACCGCTCGGTCGCAGCGAGATGCGCACCTCCCCGAGGGGAAGATCCCCAGACCGCGGGGATCCACCCCCCCCCCCCTTTGCCCCCCCGTGCCCCCCCGTGGCCCTCCCTCCTCCCTTCTTCCCCTCCGCTTCCCCCCGCCCTCCTCACTCGTGTCCCACTTGCGAGCTCCCCCCCCTCGTCCTCCTCCCCGCCCCCAGCTCCGCTCGCTTCGCTCGCCCCGCTCCAACCAAACCCAGGCTCCGCCCCCCCCCGCCCTCCCAGTCGCCGTCCCCCCTTGCTCGAAACGCACGCGATGCGTCCCGCGATCTCCTCGTCGAAAGATCGACCGGCGCGCGGATGGGCACGCGGGCGGAACCGCGGTGGGGGGTGCGGTGCGCGCCGACACTCGTCGCCGAGCGGCCGCCCCGGCGGGCGCGCGCCGAGCGAGGCGCGGGAGGCGCTCTGTACCACCCGACGCGCCGCGCGCCGCGCGCCGGACGCCGCGCGATCGCCTCCCGCCGCGACGCGCGAGCCTCCGCACAGCCTCGCGGCGCTCGTGCAGGGCGCGACGGACGGAGAGACGCCGACAGACCCGTCGGGGAAAAAAACAGAGAGCGCTCGACATGGCTCGCGGCGCAGCAACCGCGCGCGCGGCGCCGACCTTGGCCTTGGCGGTCGCCGCGCTCGCGATCCTCCCCGGCGCGCTCGGCCTCGTGCTGCCGATCGAGCACTCGTTCGACGGCCACACCTTTTTCAAGGCCGGCGCAATCGCCTTTGGAGATGAGCTGCTGGTGCGCAAAGCGACAGAGGGGCGGAACAGAGAGAGATCGCGATGGGATCGAACCGGGGAGCGGCGGGGGGACGGGGAGGCGGTGTGGAGAGGCAGGGGGGCGGAGAGGCGCTCGGCGTCGGGGGGCGCCGGGGGGCGGCGAGGAGAGGCGCTCGGCGTCGGGGGGCGCCGGGGGGCGGCGAGGAGAGGCGGGGCGGATGCGTGGCGCCAGTTCGACGCGACGACGGCGCGGCGTCGTCGCCGTCGCCCCGCCCGTCTGCACCGCTCCACCGGCTGCGCTCCGCTTGCGCCCTTTGCGCTCGCCCCTGCGCCCGCCGCCGTGCCCTCCCCCTTTGCCGACCCGCCGCCGTGCCCTCCCCCTTTGCCGACCCGCCGCCGTGCCCTCCCCCTTTGCCGACCCGCCGCCGTGCCCTCCCCCCCCTTTGCCGACCCTTTTGCAGGTGAAGCAGCGCGGCGTGGGCACGTACGAGCGTCCTCCGCTCTCTGCCGAGGAGGTTTCCGCCGCCAAGGCTGCCGTCGAGCAAGGAGGGTGCGCGCGCGATCGCGGGGGAGAGAGGTGGAGACGCGAGATGGGCGGCGGCTCCGGGCGCGGCGTCCCCGCCGCCCGCTCCCCCCCCCCCCCTCCCCCTTCCCCCCGCCCTCGCTCTCTCGCCGGCTGCCCAGCCTCACGTTTTTCCCCCCTTTCCTCCGGTCTTTCCCTCCCAGTCGGTACTTTGTGCGCGCGTTCGACGACTCGATCCCCGCCGACGAGCTTCCGCTGGCGTCCGTCCCCGCTGCCGCCTGGGCCGCCGCGGGCGGCGCCCCGGCCCTCTCGCTCTCGCTGCTCTCGCACGGCGGCGTGGGCGCGATCGCGATCGACGGCAAGGCCGCGGCGCCCGGCGCCGCCGCGTTCCCCTCGGACGAACGTCTGGGACGCTCCGCCGTCTCGCGCACGAGCCTCTCCTTCCCAGAGGCCAGCAACGCGCTGCGCGGCGCCGCGGCCGCGGCCGCGCCGGGAGGCGCCGCGGGCCAGGGCGCGCCCGCGTCCCCCGCCGCGGCGACCGGCCCCCTCGGCGGCGCGGCCGCGGCCGCGGGCCCCGGCGCGGCCGCGAGCGACGAGACCGGCACGCCCGCGCCGCGCGACGAGAGCGAGATGACGCCCGAGGAGCGCAAGGCCGCCGAGCAGAGGAGGAAGAAGGAGGAATGGGACAAGAAGAGCTGGATCGAGAAGAACTGGATGATGCTCATCCCCGCCGGACTCATGGTGCGGCGGCGAGAGCGAGGCCCGGCGGACGGACGGGAGAGAGCGCGGGCGGGGAAGGGGGGCCATGCGCGGCGCGGTGAACGCGTCCCCCTCCCCCCTCCCTCCTCTCCCCCTTTCGCGGCCCGGCTCCACCGCCGCCTCTCCGCGCCCTCCTTCTTCCCCCCCCCGCATCGGCTCACCCTCTTTCTTCTTTTCCACTCCCATTCCTCCTTTCTTCGCAGTTCGTCAACCGCTGGCTGAGCAGCCTCGCGCAGCCCAACGAGCGCAGGGGACAGGGACAGGCCGCCCCGGCGCGCACCTGAGGAGACGAGAGGAAAGAGGGCGGCCGGAGGAGCGCGGCAGCCCGGCCGCCTGCCTCGGGCCGACCTCTCTTCGCCCGAGCCAAGCCGCCCCGCGTCGCGCACCTTCGCCGCCGCTCCCCCGCGCAAACGCAACCGCTTCGCCTTTCCCGCTTTCCGCTCCCCGCTTTCTTCTCCCCGCCCGCTGCTTTTCGCTCCCCTTTTGGCGCCCCGGGCGCCGTTCGAACGTCGAAACGCGACGTGACAGGATCGAGCGATACTCTGAGAGAAACGGGAGGAAGCGGACGGGCGGGCGGAGCGAAAACGATCAGCGAAACCCAAAGAAAAGCAAGGTGCGGGCCGGGAGGAGGAGGAAGAGGGAAGCAAGGGTGGAAAGTGGGAGGCAGCGAAAGGGAGCGGGAGACAGCGAGGGGAGACGGGGACATGCGGGGGGGTGAGGAGGAGGAGGAGGAGGAGAGGGGGGAGCTAACGGAACGCCAGGATGGGTCGGATAAAGGGCGAAAGCGGCTCAACGTGGAGGGGCGAGGCGACGACGGTGACAGACGTGGCGGCGAGAAACAAAAAAGGACGGACAGGAGAAACGCGGAATCAGCGGGAGATGAGCGCGGAAAACGAAGAGAAGCGAGAGAGGGAAAAAGGGAGAGGAAGAGCAGGGGGGGGAAGGAGAGGCAGAGCGGGGGGCGAGGGAGAGTCTGGAATGGGGCGAGGAAGCGAGGGGGGGCGAACGATGGAGGCAAGAGATCGAACGGAGGTGAGAAAAAGAACAAGGGAGACGTAAGGGGGGAGCGGAAGGCGAGTCGCCAACCTGGACGCGGTGGATGCGACGAGGCGCAAGTAGCGAGCGCGAAAGAAGGCCGCAGCGGAGCGGGGCCCGACGCGACGGAAGGAAACATCGGTGCAGGGCAGGACGGGGCGAGACGGCACAGAGGCGGTCGGAGCCCAAACCGCGACGCGCAGCGCCGAGGCCAGGCGAAGGTGGAAGGGGGCCGAGGAGCACCCCCCGAGAGCCTGGCGACACGAAAAGATGCGGCTGGAGCGAGTCGACGGCGCGAAGTGAGGCATGGCGGCGCGGGCGACCGCGGGCGCCGCGGCGGGGAGAGAGTGAGGCTGGCATGCCAGTGGTCGGTGAGAGCGCCCCCAGCGCAGGCAGCCGTGGCGGAGTCGGCGGCGCTGGGGAGGGCAAAGGAGCAACAGGAAAAAAAAAAGAGTGCGATCGAGGGCCCGAGCGACGGTTCGAAGAAAAGGACACCGCGAGCGACGGCACACAAAGGGCCCGCGGACGGCGAGAGCTCGCGCAGGGCGGCCGGCTCCGTCCGCACCGAACGAGCGTTTTGAGGGCAGGGGAAGGGGGCGGCGGTGCGACGAGGAGCCCGGAGAAGGGAGATGAGCGCTGCGCGGAGGTATGCGTGGGCGGAGAAGCGAAGCGAGGAGGGCACCGATCCGGAGGAAACGCTTTTGCGGGAGGCGAGGAAGGGTTGGGAGACAGAATGGGGAAAGGGAGGGGAGGGAGAAACGCGGAGCAAGCGCCCGGGGGGCGCTGCTCAGACGCGCCACAAAAGATGAAAAAAAAGGAGTGCGACGGAGGAAAAACGCGACGACACCCGCGGCGTTTCGAGAGGAGGCGAGACGGGAGGAGGAGGAGAAGAGAGAACGGTGAGGGAGCGATGGCGACCACGGACAAACGAGCGAATGGCCGCACGAGACGCAGGGGGACGTGCGAAAAGAAAGGGAGAGAGGAGGGGCGGGCGACGGACGAGGAGGAATGCCCGCGCAGACAAAAGTTGCGCGGATGGGAGAAGGGCACGCCGAAAGGGGAGCGGCGCACAGGCTGGGCAGGGGCGGGGGAACGCGGGGCGGGGGGGGAGGAAGTTGGGGTACTCCAAAGGTGCGTGGCGAGCACCCCGACCAGCAAAGAGCAGCCGAACGCCCGCGGGGTGGCGAAAGCAAGGAAGCGGGCAGAAAGCGGGAGGGGCGACGACCGAAAAGAAGACGTAAACGTGGACGAAGACGGCGCCATGGGGCGAACGACCCAGAAAGAGCAAGGCACGGAAAACTCAAAAGGTGAAGTCATGGGCGCTCGTAAAGAAGAGAAGACGAGGCTGCGCGTGACCGATCGCCGACGAAGCGGTGCGAGGAGTGAAGGGGGGGAGAAGCTGTGGAGCAAAACAGAAGGCGGAAGGGAGCACCCGGTGGCGTCGAGCGGCGCCACGCCGCGCCGGGTGCCTGGGGCGTCGACGGCGCAGAGGGAGCCGCGCGAGGAGCGGCACAAGGCGAGAGACGCGCGCGTGGCGTCGAAGCGCTAATCGAGCCGGCGAAGCGGCTCAGCACTTCGGGGCGTCCAAGGCGGAGGTCTGCGCCGGACGATTCGCGAGAGGCTGTGAGCGGCCGCCGGGCCGCAGGCTGCCAGCACGGTCGTATTGAGCTTCGGGTCGCGACTCGACGGCAGAGGAGAGAAAGCGAAAAGAGGGGCGAGGAGAGAAGATAGACACCCCCAGCGAGGCTGAAGACGCCATGAACTGCGCCAACGGGGCAGAGCAAACGCGAAAAGGTCGAGGGACGCCGGCGGGCGAAGGGGAATCTGGAGGGAGGTGGTAGAGGCCATCGAGGCGTGGGGGGAGGAGAACGGCGGCTGGAGAGCCGGCGAGGCGAGTCCGCCAGCAAAGGTGAGCGACGGACGCTCGATTCCGATAGAGGTGTAAAGCGCGCGGGGTGTAAAGCGGAGGGCGGGTGGCCGTGCGAAAAGAAAGCGGTGCGGAGGAGCGGAGGGGGGAGGGGGGGGGGGGCGAGAAGCGGGGAGAGTGGTGGTCGATAGGGAATTGGCTGAGGACACGGAGGCGGCGATGAAAATGGTGATGAAAACGGGAGTGCGTGGAGAAAAGGATATGGGCAAGAGGCACACGGACGCGCAAAGCCTCAGGAGAAGGGGAGGGAGGGAAGGAGGAGGGGAAGGGGAGCTGAATGGGACGCGCGTCGCTTCCCCTTCGGGAAGTGACGCTCGTCGATGGCGTCGGCGTTGGCATCGTCATCGGCGGCGGGCGATAAGGTGAGGAAGGGGGATTGCGACGGATAGGCTCTGAGGGGAAATGAAAAGGGGGTATGCATCGTCCGACGAGGCAGGACGACGGACGCGGCAGGCCAGCGGCGGGCGGGAGAGAGAGGGCGGGCGGAGGAGAGCAGACTGGGACCGAGGAGAGAGGGGATGGCCAGAGAAGAGCAGTCCGGGACCGAGGAGAGAGAGAGGACAGGCAAAGGGCAGCGGCCCTGGGCGAGAAAGAGAGCGGCGGATGAAGGAGAGCGGCCAAGGACCGAGGAGAAGGGCGGTGACCGGAGGAGAGCGGCGGACGGGGCGGAGCGTGCGTGCAACTGGGGGTCGGCAGCAGGAGGAGGCAGAGACGGGCTGGGCGGGCAAAAGAAGAGCGGGTTTGGGATCGCAGGGCGGCCGTCGCACGTCGCCAAACGACGGCGCCACGGCAAAAGCATGCGCGTGATCGGCCGGGCGCGCCAGGGAGCGAGGGGGGGAAGGAGGAAGGGGTGGCGAAAAGGCAGAAGGGAGCAGTTGGACGACACGGGAGAGACGGACGAGAGACGGACGAGAGATCGAGGGAGTGCCGAAACCGGGCAGCGAGACGCGCAAAAACGCAAGCGGTGGGCGCAAAAGGTGGGCGCGGTGCGGTGGGCAGAGGAAGAGACCACGCGAAAGAGTGACCCGTGGGAGGGACGACCCAGAGGGCGTCAAGAGGAGGGCCAGAGCCAGGCCTTGGTCGGAGGCGGACGGGCAGCGGAGCAACGTCAAAAGGGAGAGCCGCCAGCGGCGAGCGGCCGTCAGCAGGAATAGGACGAACAGTCGGAAGCACGAGAAAGGGGCGGGAGGGGACCCGAGAGGCTACGCGCGACGAGAGGCTGCTCCCGAGCAGGTGCAGGGGGGGATGCAACTCGCGCACGGTGAGGTCGTAGCAGCCTCGAAACCTTTCCCGCGCGTCTCCACAGGAGAGGACGACGAGTAAACGGCGTGCAGGGTCGATGCAAAACGGAGAAGAGGCAAGGGAAGAACAAGAGCGGGACGAACAGTAGAAGGGGAGGAAGAAGGCAAAGTGGACAAAGAAGGGGGGAGAGAAGAGGACGACAGAAGGGGGAAAAGGTCCGATCGAGGCTGCAGACGCGCAGAAAAAGCAAACCACGACGAGTTTGGGGTAGGGGAACGCGACGCCGCGCACGGGGCGCGAGAGCGCGAGGGCGGAAGCGGGGACGCGAAAGGCCACGCGGCGTCGGTGGCATCCGGGAGCGGAGGGCGCGGTTGTGCCGGAGAAGGTCCGAGCGGCCCAGGAAGGAGGGGGAGAGGCGGACAACGCAAGGGGATATCCACGCGCCTGGTCGCGCGAGCACGGAGCCGCTTCACTCGGCGTGGAGACGGCGCCGCGGAGGAGTGAAGAATACACACGGAAAAAACGGGAGAACGGCCGTCGTCCTCTGCCCCTCCCCGCGCCCCTCAACCTCTCGCATGAGAAGCTCGCCTCTGGTCGCCGCGCGCAGGCGCGGGCAGGACCCCATAGCCGTGCGCGGCGCGCAGAGCGGGGCGGCGTCGCCAGAATCCTTCGCGGGGCTGGCGAGGCTCCGTCCTGCGCGGTTCGACGGGCCGCCGCGGCGAGGCATCGGCGGCCCTCCCACCGAGCCCGCCGATCGTGCATCCAGAGTCGGGCGCTCACTGCCCGAGACACTCGACGAGCGTCTTGGGCGGCGTGCGAAATGGAGCGACGGTGGCAGCGCCGAGCCAGCGCGCCGACCTAAACTTGTCGACGATGGCCAGCACGGGATGTCCCGTGCGCAGCGGGCCCGCTGCAGCGGCCTGCAGCTCGAGCAGCGAGAGCGCGTCGGCAGCCAGGCTCGACAGCGGCTGCCCGGAAGCCTCGCAGAGCGCCGCCTTGGTCGAGCGCGTGGCCTGGCCCATGTGCGCTGCGGCAGCCAGCGCGGCCGCGGCTGCGACGCGCGACGGCGACAGCGCACAGCAGCGCGCACGAGCAAGCGAGACCGCCGGCGATGCGGGGCGGGCAGAGGGCGCGCCATCGCCTCGGCCACCGCCTCGGCCACCGCTTGCTTCGGCGTCTGAGGTGGGCCGGAGGGGCAGCTCGACGTGCGCGAGCGCGCAGATGTAGCAGGCGAGCGCGACCGACCTCGGGGAGAGGCCCGCGAGGGGCTTGTAGGCCGAGAGAAAGGCGTGCGTGGTGGCCGAGGGGAGCGCGTACCCGAGGGCTGCGAGCAGCTCGATCTCCTCGCGTCGGACGTCGTCGGCGTCAAAGCAGCCAGCGCCGAGCTCGGCGAGATCTGCCACGCACGGATGCGCCTCCTCCTCGCGCTTGCTGGCGACCAGGATGGCCGCCACGGCCGCGAGCTGCAGCCGCGAGCGCGGGGGCGGGCCCGGCGGCGCCGCGAGCCGCGCGTCAAAGATGGCGCACGCCAGGCAGATCGTCTCCTCGTGCAGCGTCAGCTCCTCGGCGACCTCGAGCATCCACGAGGCCGCCACGCGCCGCGCGCGCGCGACGTCGCGCCGCGAGGCCAGCAGCGCCGCCAGGCGCCCTCGCCACGCAAACTCGGCCAGCTCGCACGACCCAAGGCACGCGAGCATCTCCTCGAGCTCGCTGCCCGGAGCCGCGAGTGGGGGCGCAAAGGAGGTGCGCGGCGGCTCCGGCCGAGGCACGGACGCCGTCGCCGTCGCCGCCGCAGCCCCGCACGGCGAGCGCGACGGGGAGGTCGTGCCCGTCGACGGGGCCGACGAGGCGTGGCCGGCGGCGCGCGGTGCCCCTCCGCTCCCGGCCCGCCCGAGGTCGGGCGCAGACTCGCCCTTGACCATCTCGGTGACCGGAGTCGCCGACAGGGCCAGCCGCGCCGCGGCTTCGAGTTCAGAGGGCGGAGACCCGCCGACCCGCGGCGCGACTCGGGCGGGTTTGGGCAGAGACACGGCAGCCAGGCGAGACCGTTCGGGAGAGGAGCCGCCCGAGGCCACCTTCGCCCCACTCGGGCGACCACCCTGGATGTCCTCGACGCCCTCGCCGACGTCGATGTGCATCGTCGCGTCGCCAGACGGCGAGGGCGACGCCGGGACATCCGCAGGCCGGAGGCGGATCGCCGGCAGGACGCCGCCTGGCGGGGGCGAGCGCCCGGCGCTCGGGCCCTCGGGGCCCGCCGCTCCGCTCCTCTCCGGCGATGGCGCGTCGCGACCGTCGGCGCGCGGGAACGCGCGTGAGGGCGGCACCGCATCCCGGAGGGAGGCGCTAGGCGCTGGGCCGGCGGGGCGCGCGGCGCCCGGCCAGGCGTGCCACCCGCCCGCGTCCCCACCGGATCGTGCGGGCCCTCGCTCGTCGGAGAGCTCCGATCCGCGGTACGACGACGATGGCCCCTGGGAGGACGCTGAGAGCGTCAGGGAGAGGTAGCCCGTGGGCGAGACGCGCGTCGAGGTCGACGAGAGCGCCTTGTGCGCGGTGGGAGGAGGGCTGGCGTCGCGGGCTCTGAGCGGCGCGGCCGAGAAGGGCGCGGCCACTGGAGGGGCCGCGCGGAGCCCCGAGACCTGCAGGTGGCGAGAACCCGGCGTCGACATCGGAGCGGAGCTCGGGTGCGAGCAGGAGACCTGCTGAGCGCGAAGGCCCTGTGCCGGCGGGACGAGGGGGGACGCTGCGGGAGCGGGCGCGGACGCGCCTTTGAAGAGGCGCCCCGAGCCATCGGTGGGGGCAGCAGCAGCAGCAGCGCGGCCATCGGCGTCGACGGGACTTTCGACGGCCGCGCGCGAGCGCTCGTCGCCGCAGCCGCCCTCCGCGGCAGCGTCGCCCTGACCGCCCGCCGCTTGGCATCCGGCATCGCGCTCCTTGGAGACGCCGAGGTAGGCCATGCGCGGGTCGGCCTCAAAGCTTGGGTCTACGCCGGCGGCCGGCGAGTCGAGCCAGAGCACGGTGGCGCTGCCGGCGGTGCCGTCGTCCGAGGTGCCTGCGAGCCCCGACCTCCGCGAGCCTGGCGAGGTGAGCCGCAGCCAGTCGACCGAGGAGCGGTCCGAGGACAGGCGGGCGAGCTCCACGGGCAGCGGCGCGCCGAGCCGCGGACAGGGACGGAAGGACGGCGCAAGCGAGGCGGCAGGGGGCGGCGCCGCCGGGTCCTCGGCCGCGGGCGGCGCGCCTGGAGGCGCGTCGTGGGGCGGCGCGGAGAGGGCGGCAAAGCTCGACGGGTCGCGGCGCGGCGCGATCGACGGCGCGAAAAAGCCGGGGTCGCGGGGCGCGCGGACGGCGCCGAGGCAGTAGGGTTGCTGCCGGCGCGGTTCGGGCGAAGCCGATCGCGGCGAGAGGTCGAGGCGATGCGCAGTCAGCGCTGCCAGCAGCGGCTCCGATGCGGGAGGCCGCGCAGAGCTGGCCGAAACATCCGCCCGGATGCCGAGGCACGCGTCGCGCGTCGCGGCCGAGTCCCCGGAACGGTCATCGGCCAGCATCGACGCATACCGCGCCGGCGCCAGAACGGAGTCTTCGGCGTACCGGGCCGACGGAAGCGCACCCTCCCCGGCGCAAAGAACGGGCGTCGCCGAGCTGCATGGTGAGCGCCCCGACGGAGGAAATCGCCCCCCCGAGTCGGCCCAGCGCGCCCTTCTCCCACCCCGGCCTCGGCCCACGCCCGTCATCCTCGTCGCCGTCGTCGTCGTCGTCCACGTCGTCCGCGTCGCAGCGCGTCGGCCTCGCGCCGAACGCCTGCTTTTGGAGCAGCATGCGAGCCGCGAGGATTCGGGCGTCGATGCCGCCCTTGCAGCTGTCCGGCTCGGTGGCCGCGAGGGCGCCGAGCCGGTCCGCTGGAAAGCAGCTGCCCGACTTGGCGGAAGCGTAGTCGGCCGAGCTGCGCAACGAGCTGCCGCCATCGTTGTCCGCGCGCTCGTCCGAGGGCCCGCACCGGGACGGGGACGGCGCCGCCGAGAAAAGGGGGCTGGGCGACGCCGATCGGCGCAGGGGGGACGGCGCCGCCGAGGAAAGGGGGCCGCGCGACGCCGCGCGCGCCGACGGCGTGGGCATGTCGGACAGAAGGTCGGGCGGCGCCGCGGGCGCCGCGAGCGCGGGCTGGGGAGCGGACGGCGCCGCGGACGCAGCGGACGCGGACGGGGGAGCGGTCGACGCCACCGGCGCCGCGGGTGCGGGCGGAGGGGGCGTCTCACCGCGGACGGCTGCGACGGGCGAGCGAGCGAGGGAGGCAGAGCCCCCCGCGGCGCCAGGCCCCGTCGGCGCGGCCGCACGCATGCCGCGGTCGTCGGCGGCGGGCGAGCCGACGGAGAGGTGCAGGGAACGGAAGAGCGATCCTGGAGGAAACGAAGAGGGCGCCTGCGCGGGCGAGAGCGCGCCGGGCGGCGAGCCCGGCGCGCGCGAAGGCCCCGCTGAGGGCGACCGCGCAGGCGTGCACGCGGACGTCCGGGCCGGGGTGGGCGCGAGGGACAGGGGAGGGGACCGGGGCGGGGAGGAGGGCTCGCGGTCGGCAGACATGGACGACCCCGCCCGAGCGACCGCGCGCGACGCGGACGGCAGGGGCGGGGGGCGGGAGGCGGGCCGCGCGACGCCCAACGAGCACTGCACGGAGTCGATCGAGTCCTGCGCGTTCGGGATCGGGGGGGGGGGGGGGGGGGGGGGGGGAGGGGGGGGGGA
>PGFX01001706.1:0-14747 GCA_003612995.1 Prototheca bovis | reverse complement strand
GAGCAAGGCATGCAAGGCGGGAGGGATGGGGGGGAGGAGGAAAGGGGAGGCGGGGGGAGGCGGGGGGAGGCGGGGGCGAGGAAGGGAGAAGGGACGGGGCCGGGCGGAGCGGGGCGAGGAAGGGAGAAGGGACGGGGCCGGGCGGAGCGGGGCGAGGAAGGGAGAAGGGACGGAATGGGGCGGGGTGGGGCGGGGCGGGGCGGGGCGGGGCGGGGCGGGGCGGGAGGAACAAAGGCGGGGGAGGGAAAGAGTCCTCGAGCGGAAGGGTTGGAACTGTGGGCGGACGCTTGGTGCGCGAACGGGCGCCTCGTCATCCCATCATCTGTTCCGCATCTCACCCCTTGCCGTTCTCCCTTCCCGCACCTCTTCCGCGCAGCCTTTGCCTCGCTGGTCGCTCGCGACGCCCGCCTGTCTCGGTTCTCCGAGACGCTCTTCTCGCGCGCGTCGGTCGGGCTGGACACGCAGGCTCTGGAGGCCCCGCAGCTGGCTCGTCTGGACGGCGAGGTGGTGTCGTGCTGTCGCCTGCTGGTGGACGCGTTCGTCTCGTCCGAGGCCGCGCGGTCGCTCGAGTGGCTCGTGCGCCGCTTCCGGGCCAACGAGCGCCTGGCCGTCCCGCTGCTGGTCATCTTCCTCCCGCACCACGACACGCCCGCCTACCTGCGCCTGCTGCAGATCTGCCCCGTGGCGGGAACGGCGCTCGCGTTCCTCGAGCCCTGCCGCGCCTCGGCCGCGGGCCCGACGCGCGCCGCGCTCGCGGCGCGCTGCGCGGTCGACCCCGCGTTCTTCGAGACGCTCTGCGCCGAGGCGGGCGCCTGCGGAAGCAGGAACGTCGCCAGCAAGGCGTGGATGCCCTTTTACGCCGCCACCGCCGCGGCCGTGCTGGGCGCGCGCGCCGGCGATGCGGCCGCGCGGGGCGCGCGCGCCGGCCGCGCCAACGCGGGCGCCTCCGGCGACCTGGACGCCGCGCGGCGCGCGGCGGCCTGGCTGCCGCACCTCCGGCAGGGCCTCGGCATCAACGCCACCGACGACCTCGCCTCGGCCACGCTGCTGGGCCTCGCCGCGCTCGCCGCCCGGTGCGCGCCCAGCCGAGCCGCCTGCGACGCCGCCGCGCGCGCCGTCGCCAAGCGCGCGCGCAGGTCTGGAGCCGCCAAGCTCGACGAGAGCCTCTCCGTGCTCGCGCTCCTCGCCTCCCGGAGCGCCGCCGGACCCAAGGACGCCGCCGCCGCCACCGCCGCCGCCGCCCCTTCCGGCGGCTCCAAGGACGCTCCCCCGTCCTCCGGCGCCCCGGCGGCGCCCGGCGCCGTCCCCCCGTCCTCGACGTTTGCCGCGTCCTCCTCGTCGGGCCTCTTCGCGCTTCCCGCGACGGCGCTGCCCGATCTCGTGGCGGCCGCCGAGGGACCAGAGGCGCTGGCGCGCGCGATCGCCGGCCTCGCGACCCGGGCGCCCAAGGCAGAGTGCCTCGCGGTGGCGACGCTGCGCGGCGTCCTCGCGGACGCCCCCTCGTCCCCGTCGCCCCCCTCGTCCGTGCCCTCCTCGGCGCTGCCGCTCGAGGAGCGCGTGGCGTTGCTGTCGGCGCTGGTGGCCGAGACGCCCTGGCGCCCAGAGGCCGCCGCGCAGGCCGCGCAGGCGCTGCTGAACGCGTCGCTGCCCGCGCGCGCGCCGCTGGCGGCCGCGCTGCGGTCGCTCGCGGCCGCCTCGGCGCAGGCCTCGCGCCGCGTCCGGCGCGCGGCGCGGGAAGACCCCTCGTCGCCCGCCGCGCTGGCGCTCTCGGGCACCGAGCTGGAGCCCGCCCCGGGCGGCCGCGACGGCACGCTGGCCGACTGCGCGCGGGGCGACGACGCCGAGGGCCGCCTCGCGGCCGCGCGGAGGCTCAACGAGCTCGTCGAGCAGGCCGAGGCCGGCGCCGCGGCCGCCCCGGACGGCGAGGACTCTTTGCCGTCGCTGCTGCGCCTCCTGCTGCCGGCGCTGGTGGCAGACCCGTCTCCGGACGTGGCCGCCGAGGCGCTGGCCTCGCCGGCCGCGCTGCGGGCGCTCCCGGCCGCGGCGCGCGCCGACCCCCTGCTCGAGGCCGTCGGCCACGCGCTCGAGGGCGCGCGCGCGCCGGACGCCGAGGGCCGCAAGGCCTGGCGCGCGGCGCTGCGCGGGGCGCTCGACGCCGTCGCCGACCTCTGCGCGGAGCGGAGCGGCCGGGACGCCGACGCCGAAGACGAAGACGTCTCCGACGACGCCGAGGAGATTATCGACGTTGACGTCGACGAGGCCACGGACGACGCCGTCGACGAAGCCGAGCTCGAGCGCGCCGTCGAGGACGCCGGGGCCGCGCCCCAGGCGCCGCTCCCGACCTCGACGGCGCGCTTCCCGCCCACGCCGGAGTTTGCGTGGACCGACGCGCTGCGCCTGCTCGCCGCGACGCTCGCGGCCGCGATCGCCGTCTCGGTGCCGCTGCGCGGCGACCGGCCCGCCGCCAGCCTCGAGGCCAGCGCGCGCAAGGCGCTCGACGCCGCCGCTTGCACGGTCGTCGGCCCGGAGCCGCTCGGAGCCCCCGCCGCTCCCGCCGCCGCCGTCCTCCCCGCGGCCCTCGGCCTCGTCGCCGCCTCGCCGCGCGTCGCGGCGCTGGTGCTCGCGATGCTCTCGGAGAACGCCCCCGTCCCCGAGCCGGTCCGCCTCGCCGCGCCGGCGCTCGCGCTCGCGGCCGTCGGGGCCGCTGCCGCCGGCGCCGACGCATCGCCGGCCGCGGCGGACTCGGCCCCCGCGGGGCTGCGTCTGCTCTCGCTGGGGCTGCTCTCGCGTGCGCTGGCGCGCGCCCAGGCTGGATCCTCCGCGGTCTTCGAGGCGGCGCCCCCCCGGGCGGCCGAGTCGGCCATGGGCCTCGAGAAGCTCCAGTCGACCGCCGCGCTCGTGCCGCTGGCCCTCCCGCTGCCGCCCGAGGCCTTCGAGGCCGCGCTCGCCGGCGCCTGGGACGCCGACGCCGCGCTGCTTCTGGCCGCACTTTCCTCGCCGGCCGTCGACGCCGAGGCGCTCGCCGTCGCGCCCGCCGCTGCGCTCGCCGCCGCCGCCGCCGTCGCCTCTGGCAGCGCCGAGACGTCGCGCGCGCTCGTTCGCGCCGCGCTGCGCGCGCTGGACCGCTCCGCGCCCGCGGCCGCCGACGCCAAGGCGCCCTCGCCGGCGCTCTCCGCCGCTGCCGAGGTGGCCGCGGACGCGGTGCTCTACGCGCCGGCCGTGCGCGCCCGCGTCATCGACGCCTGGGCGGCCTACGACGAGGAGCGGCGCACCGCCGCCCCCGCGGCCGCCGCCTCGCTGCCGCAGCTCGCGCTGCTGGCCGCGGCGGGCGACGCCGAGGAGGTTGTTCGCGCGGCCGCGGCCCGCGCGCTGGCGCGCGGGCTCGAGGAGCGCTCGCTCGGCGCCCTCGCGTCCACCGTCGCCGCCGCCGCCGCCGAGGCCGTGCCCGCCAGCGAGGCGGCGGCCGCCGCCGCCGCGGGGCGGGCGCTCGCCGCCAAGGGCGCCGCCGCCGCGGACCGCGCCGAGCTGCTGGGCGCGCTCGAGGGCGCCGCCGCCGGTCCCGAGGCCGTCGCGCGCTTCGCCCTCGCCGCCTTTCGCGCTGAGGCGGCCGCCAAGGCCAAGGGCGGCGCCGCCGACCCGTGCGTCGCTCCGGACGCGCTCGCCGCGCTCGCCGAGGCGCTCGCCGCCCCGGCCACGGCCCGCGCCGCGCCACAGTTCGCCGCCGAGGCCTTTGCGGCCGCGGGACGCGCGACCGGCGCCGTCGCCCCCAAGGCGGCCGAGGCGCTCTCGGCCGCCCTGGCCGCGACCCTGGCCGCGGGCTCTGGCGCGCCCGTCCCCGCGCGTGCGGCGGCCCCCGCGGCCGCCACGCCCGCGCTGCTTGCCTCGCTCTCGCCCTCGTCGCGCGTGGCCGCGCTCTCCGCGCTGGGTGCGGCGGCCTCGCGCGACGAGGCCGACGCGGTCCGGGCCGCGGCCCGCGCCGCGCTGGCGCTGCTGCCCGCGGGCCCCGAGGCCGTCGCGGCGCTCGTCGCCTCGTGGAGGGCCGACGCCGCGCCGGCGCCGACCCCCTCCAAGCGCGGTCGCCGCGCGGCCGCTTCTCCTGCCGCGGCGGACGCCGCCGCGGCGCACCTGGCGCCGCCCACGCCCGAGGCGGGCGAGGCGCTCGCCGCCGCGCTCGAGGCGCTGCAGTGGCTCCCGCCGCCGAGCGGGGCCGGCGCCGCGGACGTCCGCGCTGCGCTCTGCGCCGTGGCCGCCAACGCCGACCGCGCCGCCGAGCCCGGAGCCGGCCCGGCCGAGGCTCCCGAGGGCGGCGAGCCCGCGTCCGCGCGCCCGTGGGGCCCGGACCCCGCCTTTTCGGCGCGCCTGGCGCTCGCCGCGCTGGCCCGCCTCGCGGTCGGCGCCGGCCGGCCCGAGTGCGACGTCTCCGCGCGGCTGGCCGTCGGCTCGAGCTCGCCGGGCGTGCGCGCCGAGGCGCGCGGCGCGCTTCGGCGCCTGACTGCCGCGGTGCCCGAGGCTGCCCTGGCCGCCACGCTGGAGGCGCTGCGCCACCGCCCGACGCCGGCCTCGCCGCAGGCGCTGGCCGCCGCCCCCGCGGCCGCCGCCGAGGCGCTCGCGGCCGTGGCGCCCGCGGCCGCGCGCGCCGCGGGCGGCGACCTGCCCGCCTTTTTGGACGCGGTCGTCGCGGTGCTGGCCGGCCTCTCGCCGCCCGAGCGCGCCGCGCTCGCGGGCGCCGCGCTCCGCGCGCTGCCCTCGGACCGCGAGCCGCTCGCTGCCCTCGTCGAGTCGCTTCTCCGCGCGCACGCTGGAGGAAAGCAGGGCTGGACCGAAGAGTTTGCCCTCGCCGTCGTCGACACGGTGCGTGGTGGGAGGGGATGCGGGAAGGAGCGCGGGGGGACGTGCGAGCGCAAAGAGGGAGGGAGAGGGGAGGGGAAGGCGACGAGCGCAAAGAGAACAGATGGGAGGGGAGGAGCTTGTGCGCGAGCGTCCTCGCCCGCGCGTCGACGGCACGATCGGCACGGCGCGAGGGGCTCGGTCCGGGTTGGGATGCGCGGGCCGGCTCCGTCTCGCGCGACCGTCGGCAGTGCCGATGCCGCATGCTCGGCACGCATTCCTACGGTCCGCATCGAGCGCATGATGACTCCTTTGCACGTCAGTCGGAAGGCGGTCGGCGCCGGCGGGCTCTGCCCGCCGGGGCCGGACGTCGCACTGTCGACACTTTTCGTCTGAGGCTTCGATGCGGACCGAAGGGGGAGGGAGGGATGCGACCCGAAGGATTCGATGCGGCCCGAAGGGGGAGTGCATCTTTCGTGCATGCTCGTTTCCCTTGCTCTTGGCCTCGCCTCACCTTCCTCCTCCCCGCTCCTTTCTCTTCCCTCCCCCCCCTCTTTCCACCTCAGGCCCCTGTGTCGTCCAAGTCTCGCACCGTCGCCCGTCTGCTTTCCTCGTCCTCCGCCGCCGCTCGCGGGGACGCGCAGGCGCTCGCGGGCGTCTCGCTTGCGACGTCCGCGCTCGCCTCGGCGGCCGCCGAGGCCCGCCGGGCCGGCGAGGCGCCCGCGGCGCGCGTCTGGGGTGGCGCCCTCGACGCCTCGGTCGCCGCGCTCGGCGTCCGCGTCTCGACCGCCGAGGAGGACGAGGAGGAGGCCTCGACGCCCGCCTCGACGCCTCCCGAGACGGTCCTGGTCGCCTCGCGCCGCGCGCTCTCGTCGCTGCGAGACCTCGTCCCGCCCGAGCGCTACCTCGCCGCGCTGTGCGCCGCGGCGGCCGCCGGCGCCGACGAGGCGGCAGGAAAGGGCCCCTCCGAGCCGCGCTCGTCGCCGCTGCCCTCGCGGGCGCTGGCGCTGCTGGCCGGGTGCGGCGACCTCGCGGCGGCCGGGCCCGCGGCCGCGCGGGCCGCCTCGGGCGTCGCGGCCGTCGCGCAGAGGATTGCGCAGCTGCGCCTGGAGGCGCAGCAGAAGGCGGCGGCGGGCGCCTCGGCCAAGAAGCGCCCCCCGCCCGCGGCGGCCGATCTCTCGTCGCCCTGGCTGCTGGCGCTGCTCTCGCGTGCGTGCTCCGCGCTCTCCGCCGTGGCGCCCGCGCTGGCGGCGGCCTCGGCCTGCGCGCCCTCGCTGACGCTGGCCGCGCGCTCGCTGGCGATGGCCGCGCGTGCCGAGCCGCACCCGCGCGCGCGCTCGGCCGAGCTGCTCGGCGCGGCCGCCGCGGCCCAGGCGCTGGGCCGCGCGGCGCTGCCCGCGCTGCCCGCGCTGGCCGAGGCCGCGCTGGCGGCCGCCTCGGACGCCGGCGAGTCGCGATCTGCGGGCATCGCGCTCGTCCGAGCGCTCGCCGACGGCTGCGCGCCCCTCCTGGCGCCCTACCTCCCGCGCCTGCTCTCGGCCCTGCTCGACCCCACCCTCGCGGGACGCGACGCCGAGGCCGCCGTCGAGGCGCGCTCGGCCCTGCTCGGGGCCGTGCCGCCGCGCCTCCTGCTGCCCGCGCTCCTCGAGCGCGTCGCCGCCGTGGACGAGGGCGAGGGCGGCTCTCCCTCGTCCTCCTCCCGCGCGGGCCTGTCGCGCTCTCGCCCCGCGGCGCTGGACGCGCTGACGGCCTCGCTGCCTCGCCTGAGCGGACGCGAGCTGGCCGAGTCGAGCGGCGCGATCCTGCAGGCCATCCTCGACGCCCTCGACGCCGAGATTCGGCGCGCGGCCGAGGCCGAGGCCGAGGCCCCGGGCGCCGCCCCCTCCTCGGGCGGTGCCTCGAACACCCTCGACCTGGTCGAGGGCGCGGCCTCGCGCGCGCTGGTGGCCCTGGTGCTGCGCCTGTCCGAGTCCAAGTTTGATCCCCTCTTCGAGCGCCTGCTGCTGTGGGGCGGCCGCGAGGCCGACCGCGCCGAGCGAGGCGCGGCAGCCGACCCGGCCGTCGCCTGGCGCCGTCGCGCCGCGCTGCTGCGCGCGCTCGTCGCGCTCGGCGACGCTCTGCGCTCCGTCTTCTCGCGTTACGCGCGCCAGGCGCTCGACGCCGCGCTCGTCACCATGCCCTGGGCCCCGCAGGCGCAGGCCGCCGCCGGCGCGCCCGCGGCCAAGCGCGCGCGCGCCACCGCCGCGCGGCCCGCGGGTGCCGACTCGCCGGCGGCCTGGGTGGCCGGCCTGCGGGCCGTGCGCTTTGCGCACGCGGCCGTCGAGCACGATGCCGCGGCCGAGCCGCGCTTCGCGGACCCGGGCGCGTTCGACAAGCTCCTCCCAGCGCTGGGCGCCGCGCTCGCGGCCGCGCCGCCCTCGCCCACCGTCGCGGCCGCGCTGGACGCCGAGCCGGGCGCCCGCGAGGCCGCGCCCTCGGACGAGGCGGACGCGCGCGCGGCCGCGCTCGCGCGCGCCGCCGTCGCGGCGCTGGCCGCGCTGGCCGCGCACCCGGGCTGCGGCCAGGGCGCCGCGCGCCGCGCGCACGCGGCCGCGCTCGAGGCCGCGACCGCGCGCAGGCCCTCGGCGCGCCTGGCCGGCCTCGCGGGCGTCTCGGCCATCGCCGCCGCGCTCGCGGACGAGTACCTCGCGCTCCTGCCGGAGGCTCTCTCCCCGGTCGCCGAGCGGCTCGAGGACACGGACGCCGCCGTCGTCGCCAGGGCGCAGCGACTCTTCGCCCAACTCGAAGAGCTCTCGGGAGAAGACCTCGGACAGTACCTCCAAGAGTAAGGGCAGAGGCAAGCGGGGTACGCCTCGCCGCGGACGCAGCAAAGCAGCGCCGGCGGACAACCGCCAACTTCCCCCCATTCCCGTCCACGCGTCTCCACCCTGCACTTTTTCTCCTCCCCCTCCACGTCCCCCCGCCGTCCACCTTCCCTCCTCTCCCTCCGCGTCCCCCTGCCGTCCACCTTCCCTCCTCCCTCTCCACGCCTCCCCCGTCTTTTGCCTCTTTCCCCCCTTTCTTTCATCCGCTCCTTTCGTTTGTGAGTCGCACGCGCTCGAGCGTGCGCGCTTCGTCGACGCCTTTGTCTCCGCAGAGCGGCAGGAGGGGGGAGGCGGCGAAGAGAGGCGAGAGGCGCCTTTACACGGCCACGTCGGGTGCAGCAAAGGCAGACTCTCGAAGCGGAGCTGGGCAGACTGGGAGCCGAGAGACAGGGAGGAAAAAAAAGAGGGTGGGGGGGGCGGGGGGGGGGCAAAGAACGCAGGGCGGTCTGAGAGAAACGGCAGAGCACGCAGAGTCGGAGCAAAGGGGGCGAAAGGGGAACGAAAGCGCGACGTGGTCGCAGTCGCGGTCGGGGCGGAAAGGGAGAGGCTTGGAGAGCAGAGGCGAGACGGAGAATCTACTGTACAGTTGGGTTTGGGCGCGCGCACCTCGCGTGCACTCGGGGAGGTGTGTTGGGCGCGCGCACCTCGCGTGCACTCGGGGAGGTGTGTTGGGCGCGCGCACCTCGCGTGCACTCGGGGAGGTGTGTTGGGCGCGCGCAGGTTCCTCACCCCCCTTTGGAGTAGCCGTGCGCGACGGCGTCCTGGGGGGGGAGCATGGGCGCCGCCGGGACAAAGGCGGCCGCCCCCCCCGACCCCGCGGTCGGCCACGCGCCCACGCGCGCAGCTTCCGCCTGCCAAGGCACGGTCACCTCCCACGGCGGCGTGCCCTGCTGGGGCTCCGTGTCAGACCACGGCTCGGCTCCCTGCGCAGCTGCCGTGCCGGGCCACTGCGGCAGGACCGGCACCATCGACGCGCCAGGCCATAGCGGCGGGACCGGCGCCATCGACGCGCCCGGCCACTGCGGCGGGATCGGCACCATCGACGTGCCCGGCCAGTGCGCGGCCCCTGGCGCGGCTGCCACCGTTTGCCATTGCGCGGCCCCTGGGGCGGCTGCCGCCGTTTGCCATTGCGCGGCCCCTGGGGCGGCTGCCGCCGTTTGCCATTGCGCGGCCCCTGGGGCGGCTGCCGCCGTTTGCCATTGCGCGGCCCCTGGGGCGGCTGCCGCCGTTTGCCGCTGCGCGACTCCCTGCCAGGGCGTCGCGGCCGCGGGAAACGACGCGGGAAGCTCGCTCGGAGGCACCGCCGCAAAGGGCTGCTGCCGGGGGGGCGGGGCGTAGGCAAAGCCCTGGGCGGAGGAGAGCCGCTGGAAGGAGGGCGGCGACGATGCGGGGGACGTCGAGTGCGACGACGAGTGCGACGACGAGTACGGGGCGGCCCCGGACGGCGCATGCGGCGCGGAGCGCCCGGCGAACCGCGCGATGAACTGCGAGGCAGACAGCGAGGCGCTCTGAGAACTTGCGGGCTGCGCAGGCGGAAGAGCCGCGGGGGCGGGCGGATGGGCGGGCGGAGCCGAACACGAAGGAGGCTGCGAGGCCGAAAAAGCTGGCGCGTAGCCGTAGGGCGACGGAGCCGAGAGCGACGACGTCTGGGCGGCTTGCGACGAGTGCGGCAGGAGCGGGTGGGAAGCTTGCGGCGGGTACGGAGAGAACGGTTGGGAAGGGTGCGCTGGGTACGGAGGCACTGCTCGGACGGCCTGCCCTGCGTGCAACGAGGCTCCCAACGCGGCCTGCCCTGCGTGCAACGGCACCCCCTGCGCGGTCTGTCCCGCATGCAATGGGGATCCCAACGCGGCGCGTCCCTCGTGCGTAGAAATCGCCGGGGCGGCCTGCGCCGGGCACAAAGAAGCAGCCGCTTGCACCGGGTACGGCGCCTGCCCCGCGTCTCCCCGCGGGTGGCCGGTGGGCGGCGTCGCGGCGCCCGTCTGCAGGGCCGCGACCGCAAAGGCGCCCGTCGCGGTCGGGGTCTGCGCGCGGCTCGGCTGCAGCGCCGAGGACGGGAGCTGCGGCCGCGAGGGATGGCGATGGTGCTGCGGATGGGACGGGCACGGCTGCGACGCGCCGGCGGTCTGCGGCAGAGGCGCGGGGCTCCGCCGCGCGGGCGACGAGGCGCACGGCGAAGACGGGTGCGAAGACGTCGGGAGGGAGGCGGGTGGCGCCTGCACCGGCTGCTGCGCGCGCGCGCCGACTCCGGCCGCCCACGCCGCGCCCCCCTGCGCCAGCAGGGCCCGAAGGCGGGCGTGCGCGATCCCGGCGGCGCGCAGCGCGGCGTCGCGCGCGGGGCCGGGCGGCGTCGCGAGGGCCACGCGCTGCGCCTCCTGCAGCTCCCGCGCGGACTGCCGCACCATGGTGCGCAGCGGGTGCTCCGGACGCGGCACGCCCGGAGCGCCCGGCGGGGCGCCGCCCGAGGTCCGGGGCGCGGCCGAGGGCTCGACGCCGCCCCGCGCGGCGACGAGCGGGTCGCTTCCCCGCGCCGCCAGATGGCCGTCGGCGCGGGTCGTGGGCAGCGACCGCGTGCGGTCCAGGTGCGATCCGCCTGGCCCGCCGGCCGCTCCCGCGACCTCCTGGGGCCGCCTGCTTTCCCCGAGGTCCGGGAGGAGGGCGGCCGTTCCCCGTGCGCTTTCCCCGGGCCCGACAGAGTCCGAAAGGGACGCCAGGTCCGCACCTTCCCTGAGTCCCGAAAAGGGCAGCCTCTCCCCGCCGTGCGCCCCTCCTGCCGCCGTCCCGCCGCCGCTCCCGCTTGCGACGCCCTCGGCGGCCGGCTCCAGCTCGCGCCAGGGAAGCACCTTGCGGGGCCTCCGGGCCGGCTGCTCGCTGCGCGAGCGACGCAGCGGCCGAGGCACCGCCGGGGGCGAGCGCGACCGGCCCCGGGGCGCGGAGAACGCGCCGAGAGGGGGAGGCGACGAGGCGAGGGGGACCGTGAGGTCGAGAGGCAGCGGGGGGTCGACGCCGCCGGGTCCACCGGGCCGCCCGTGGCGGCGGTGCGGGTGCAAGTGCGGATGCGGGCGCGGCGCTCCGGCGACGCCAGCCCCCGCGGCGCCGGCGTCCGCGCCCGATGCGGCGACGCCGGCACCCGAGCACGCCTCCTTGCTCGAGGCCCACCGTCGCGTGCGCTCGGCGCACTCGGCCGCGTGCGCGCCGGCCACCGAAGCCACCACCACGCGTCGGCAGCGCTGGCAGCGCACGAGCGCCCAGGGAGGCGCCGAACGCGCTTGCGACGGCGGCGCCGGCTCGGGCCGGCCGATCGCCGCCAGGGGGGTCAGCGACGCCGGCAGCCGCCCGGGGCGCAGCGGCGCGGAGGGCGCCGGGAGGGTAGGGACGGAGGGCGAGCCCGCCTCGCCGGAACGGGCCGCGCGCGGAGAAGAGCCCGCGGTCGCGTCGAGGCGCGCATCCGCGCAGCGTCCTGCGCGCGGATCCGCGACCAAGCCGCCCGGACCCCCGCCGCCGCCCGCACCGGCGCCATCCGCGCGCGGCTTTGGAACGCGCGGCGCGAGGGCCGAGAGCGGGGGCAGCGCGCGGAGCGCGCGCGGCTCGGACCACGAGCTGCGGTCGGGCGGACGAAAGGCGATGGAGAGCCAGTCCGCAGCGAGGTCGGGAAATCGAGACCTTAGCTCATCCGGAAGGGCGTCCACCGCCAATGCGAGCGCTGCAAGCGGACGGGGGCAGGGGAGGCGTCGCGAACGGAATAAAAATGCCAGGCGGGGCGACCAAACCCCGTCCCCCCCCCTCCCCCCTCCCCTCCCCGGGGCCCTCTCCCCCTTCCTCGGGGCGCGCGCGCAAGCGCGCGCTCGCACTCACCGAGCTTGAGATCGTGGAGCGACGACCGCGGCAGAACAGCGTCCGTCGCGGACATCGCTCTTGCCGACCGACAGCGCGGCGGCGAATCGCGACCGCGCGAGCGAGCGTTCGGCCCGTTTGAGCGGCGCTCGCGCAGCAGCGCGCGGGACACCACGGAGCGCGGGACGGGAGGGGGCGTGGGGAGGGCGGAGCGGAGACGGGAGGGGGAAGGGGCGCGGGGAGGGCGGAGCGGGGACGGGAGGGGGAAGGGGCGCGGGAAGGGCGCAGGGGGAAGAGAGAGGATGGAAAAGAAAAAGGGAGCGGGGAGGAGGAGAGGGAGGCGACGGGAAGGCCGGGAGGAGAGGTGGGGAGGGTGCGGGCCAAAGCCTCCCAAAGGCCGCGGCTTGCCGAGCTCGCGACGAGAGGTCGCGGGCGCGCGGGTGCAGGTTTCGTCGCACGACGTCACCGCACAAGGCGACGAGAGAGGGACGCGCTCGATCGGAAAAAGAGTGGAGCGGGGCGGGGGTGGAAAGGGCGGTTTTTTTTGGGGGGGGGTGGGAGAACGCGGCCAACGCGTTCGGGGAGAGGCGGCCGTTGCTGACACGCGCCAAAGCCGCGGCCGCGACGTCAAAGCTCCCAACGGCGCTGCGCTTGCGACAGGCGCCCATGCGGACCGCGCCGGAAAAAAACGCGGCCTCGCGCCCGCTTCAGGCTTCAGCCGGAGACGGCGAACGGGGAGGAAAAGGAGGCAGCCGACCACACGGCCTTCACCCCCGGGGCAGCGGATCGTGCGGCAGCCGTCCTGCCGCCCGATGCTGCACCGAACGAGCGTGTTGGCTCGGAGGAAGCGCGGCGGCGGAAAGAGAGGGCGTAGGGGAGATCACCTTGCCCCCCTCTGCGCCCGTCTTCGGCGCGTCTCGCTCGCCGACCGCCTTCCCCCCTTGCGCTCCCTTCCCCCCTTCCGACCCCTGCGCCGAATCGACGTGCCTGGTGGCCCGGGTCTCGCCGACGCCCAGCAGGTCGCGCCGCTTCGTCTCCCGACGCACCCGCGGAGCGTCGCACCCTCCGGATCTTGTCACGCCCCGGGCCCCGCCACGACCCCACTTCCCCCCCCCCCCCCTCCCGGAGATGTGGCGCGAAAGGTCCAGGTGGCAGGGGGAGGAAGCCGCCGGAAATCGGTCCGCGCGGCGCGGCGGCGGCTGCGTCAATACGGGGCTGGACCACGAAACCCGGGACCTTTGCCCTTGGCGACCCGTCGCCGCGTTGCGAGGTGAGAGGCGCCGCGCGCGCGCCCATTCGGGTGCGTCGAAGCGCCGTCGGGCTACCGTCCCCTGCCGCGGCCGGAGAACCTCCCTTCCCCCCGACCGAAAGCTTGAAAAGGGAGGAAGGAGGGAAAAACGCCCCACGCGCGGAGCCACGCCTTCCGTCTGCGCGAATTGCTCGTTGAAGCGGAGAATTCGAGCTCGTCTGCGCCGCTCGGCGGCCGCCCGGCGACAGCCGCAGACGCGAGCGCGGGCGCGCGCGTCGCGAAGCCCGCGGTACCGAAAAGCCGCGCAAATCGCACGCATCGGTGCACTCCGCGCCGCGCGCCGCCGCGGTCCCGCGGGCGGAGCGTTCGGCGCTGGCGTTCGGACCGCGGAGCGCCCTCGGGCGCGAAAGGAGGCCAGCCGACGACGAATTGAACGAAAGCTCGGGGGGATCGCGGCGCACTCGGACGAAGTCACCTGCACCGGGGCGCCGGCCTGCACCCGGGCCGGTCCGGACGCGGGTCGGCCGCCGCCGCACCCGGAGCGGGAGTCGCGCGAGCTCGCCGAGAGTCGCGCGGCCGCGCGCCGCGCGCAGGACGCCGCGCGGGTGTCTCAAGACGCGAACGGGCGGCTCAAAGACGCTGCGCGCGCGCAGTTTTGCGTCTCATCGAGGTCCGGCGGCCCAGCTTCCCGGGCGAGTTCCGGTCGAGGGCTCTCCTGGGGCAACGCGTTCGGGCGAAGTATCCGCGACCGACGCGCGTGCGCGCGTTTTTCGGCGCGCTGACGCACGCGCGTCTCGGGCGCGCATAAAGGCGGCGCGCTTCGTCTTCCACGCCCTGTTTGCACCGCAGCTCGAGCCAGAGGCGACCGCGACGGGACAGATCCCTCGTCACGCGTCCGTCTCCGTTTTGCTTCGTCCGTGCGCTCCGCGTCACCCCGTGCTCCCCTCTCCCCCTCCTACGTCCCGCGCGCGTGCACCCCGCGCCCGTCGCCCTCGCTCTCTCGGCGCCCCTCCGCTCGCTTCCGCACCCTCCTTTGTCCGTTCTCGTCCGATTTCGGTCACGATGGCTCGAGCCCGGTTCGCGTTCGCGGCCGTGCTCGCGACGCTTGCGCTCTCCGGGCTCGCGTCCGGGGCGGCAGAGGTGGCGCGCGACTCGATCGGCTCCCAGTTTTGGTTCATGTGCCCGTACCTGACGAGCCAGGGCTACAACGTGTCGCAGTTCTGCAACAACCCCAACTTGACCGCGCCCTACTACGACCTCTACGGCAGCGGGCAGGTCGCCTCCATGCTCTTCCCGACCGACGAGGTGCTCAACGCGACGCGCGCCAAGTTTGGCCTGAACGCGTCGTCGCCGCTGTCTGACGACTACGCGGCCGGAGTCGCCAACTACCTCGTCTCCTACTCGAACGTGCTCGACTCGATCTGGACCAACTACTCCGGCCTCGAGCAGCCCGCGCTGCTGTCCGCCAGCGAGTCGTGGGGCACCGGCAACGGCGTCATCCGCCGCTCGAGCGGCCGCCACTCGACCACGAGCGCGACGTACCAGTTCTCCGGCTGCCTCTACACGCTCAACGACACCTTTGTCAAGGCATCGTACGTGGACGTCCCCATGTACTGGACGCTGCTGCCCATGAACGTGTTCGTGGCCACCAACGGCACGCTCCCTGGCTGCTGGTTCGACTCGTGCCTCCTCGAGCCCGACTACAACGTGACCTCGAGCGCGCTCAACGAGACGCAGACGCTCGCGGCCTGCGTGCTCAAGACGCTCGAGGCTGACGGCTCCAGCTCGAGCACCACCTCGGGCAGCTCGGCCACCGCCAACTCTGGCGCCTCGTCGGTCGCCACCGGCGGCTCGACCGCCTCGTCCTCGAGCGGCACCAGCGCCAACGCCTCGTCGAGCGCGGGCGCCTCCGCGTCGGCCGAGGCCAACGCCGACGCGCTCGCCGCGCTCGAGGCCTACCTCACCAACACGAC